>JAHWFP010081519.1:0-10434 GCA_023313725.1 Lithobius niger
GAACTGGGATGGTTCGAGAGAGTCATAATCGGAGGAACAGAACCCCTATGACAAAACCTAGTGAACGTACCTAAACTTACCGGCAGTTTTTCACCCGGCTTTAGATGGGCCGGCTTCTAGTTTATTACATTAAAAAAAAAAAAAAGCCAAAAGCTGTAGTTATGTTAAAATATGTGTAAAAAAAAAACACAAGCCAAAGGATGTAGACGTGGTATTTGACCAAGTTATCTTAATGTACCCCGATGGATCAACTTTCCTAAGTCTGTTCTTAAAAACGGTAAGGGAGGGAGCCATGAACACATCCGGGTGTAGTACATTCCAAATATACGTACAGTTCCGATTAAAAAAAAATGCGTTCGTTATACGGAAGAAGTTGCAGGATTAATGTATGTGGTTCTGAACGGAAATGTTGATATCTCGAAAACTACTGGGCAGAATTGAATGAAACAAAAACTGGGTTGCCTATTATGATATCAGCTATATTTCTATGCGTATTACATGTAACGGTAAGTATCCAAGTATAATTCGCCGAGCGAGCAATAATATATATCATAAACTGAATTGAATTGAATAAAGCAAAAACTGGCTTAATTGTTATGATATAATTATGCTATATTTCTATCCGTATGACATGCAATATTAAGCAGCAAAATATAATAGGCAATTCAGTCTTCGTTTCATGAAAATCCGTCCACTTGTTTTCGAAATATCATCAGATATTAAATTTTTGTCGCTCGGACAATTATTTTCAGTCAGTTAACGTAGTATTTAATAAGGGTCGAAATACAGTATACAATCTAATAAGCATTTCAGTCTTTGTTTCATGAAAATCCGTCCAGTAGTTTTCAAGATAACTAAATTTCTCCATTGTTGTTATTACGATCCTCGATATAACGAAAATGGGCGGTTTTTTTTTACCGAAACTGTACAACTCGTTGGAAAAGAAATATCTACAGCAATATCTCTTAACATTTTCCACAACTAGTTACGAGGATGCCTCTCGTACGGTCACATCCTTAAATTGAAAAGAAATGATTAAAATTTGTACAGCGAACAAGTGAGTAGGTTAATCTTAAGTCACCTTTTAACCCCCTTAATTTTAGTATAAATTGACTTAATTGAGTCTAAATTCAATTCTTTTAAACGGTGAGGTGCAACTCTTGTTTTTAAGATCTGGCAAATGGTGAAACACCACTGAACCGACTCAATGTGGTCGAGATCCTTAAGGAAATGCGGTAATCAACCTAGGCTTGTACATTTTAGAATTGGCCTCACGAAAATCATAAATGCCCAAATTGAAGTATTAGCGTTACCAGAAGTGAAACAATGTCTGATCAAGGACGTTTTGTGCCCAGCAGTTTTTACAACATGGTCACAAGGGATAACTGCTTTTTAAATCACTACTGAATCACACACCAAATTCCTTTACCCTAAGTGATCCAATACCTTCCTAAGCAATGGGTAGTTCTATTTTGTTGTTTTTGGATCATACATGAAAAGCCTGACGTTTAGGGCTCGAAATTGGTGACTGCTGTTTTGCGTTAACCTGGTATCTGACTACATTACTGGCATTTAATTGGGGGAGGGGGGGATTGAGGCTTAGTGGCGCGTCGACAACAAGGTCATTTATGTCATCCTCAGTCACAGTGCAGTGGTGCGGGTTGCCAATACGCCACACATTACAGAGGTGCTAAACAAACCCCAAATCTAGATCTTGTCATAGATCTGTACCTCCTACAAAAATTAAAAAAACCCGAAACAGGAGGTTAGACTCATCGTCCAATTGACTCTCTAACGGCGAATGGAAACGGCGACGAACACCTTTGAGATGGCGACAATCAACCATTAATTTTGGTTTCACCCTTCATGGTGACCTTTAATTTCATTTCGTTTTTCAAAATAGTAAATTTGTAATTAATTTTTGGACAAGTCATTTCGAGTGAAGAAATTTCGGTTTTGGCTGATACGTTCGTTTTGCTCCAATTTTTTTGTAATTTCCGTTGCGTGTTATTAGCGGTTCCCAAGCTCGGTGGGGACCTTTAACCAAGTCTCGCGTCGATGGTACAGTTAGTTTAATTTTCATCACAAACCTTTCAGCATTAACTTTCCTGGCTACATTGCTGGCAGGATTGTTGAGGATTAATGGCGTATCGACAGCTAGGTTATTAGCACCAACCTCAGTCAGTTACTTTTACGGAGTACGAACCCAAACAGGGTTATCTGCCTCACGAATGGCTTCTGCCAACAACGGTTTTGCAACAATGGTGCATTGTTTGGAATCCACGACGAGAACCACATACGAGGGTTATGAGAATTCAAAGCAGCTGGAATAATTGTTTCGTCAGAAGGTGTTCTATATCTCACTACCACGGATTATACGACAACAAGGATTGACTCAAATGACGTCACAGATAGCTCTCCAGGTAGCGTTTTTATCGTGGCATCACGTGCTGAGCACTTTCCTGGAGTCACCAAACCGATCAGCGTTCTAGCCGCAGCTCACCAATGTTGTTTTCTTAACGCAAAAATAATTTCCTGATCTCTCAGTGTGACGTCATTGATGGAGCGTCCACTCATCAGCTCTCTTCGAGGGTGGTTTTTTCCTGAATCCGCCCATTAAATATGGCGGGCCTTGAGTATTTCTTCGCTAGGGTTATTTATGTAAACATCATTAATAAATGGTGCAGATAGTTCAGACAATATTCACGTAAATAACCCTAGCGAAGAAAAACTCAAGGTCTGCCATCTTTACTCGGTGGATTCAGCGGAAAACCGCCCTCGAAGAGCCGATGAGTCCGACGCTCCATCAGTGACGTCACAATCAGCTAGAAATTAGCCCCAAGTGAATGAGCACTTTTCCATGTTTATCAGATGGATCAACGAGTGAGCCGACCCGATTACGCCGCTTCCATCAAAAGTGATGTCACCCTTCAGTCTTTTAGGAAGTGACTCAGTGCTACAGAGTATGCATGAGTATATGTTCATCATTGTGCTTGCGTTGTCAAGGGCATAAATACGTTCACTTTCTATCGTTGAGTGACTTGATGCTTTCTGCTAGCTAAAAGAAGGTAAGAAGCCACTCAACGATACAAAATGAACGTATTTATATAATTGTTTTAAACTTAAAACTGCTTCGCAAAGCCCTTGACAACTCAAGCACAATGATGAACATAATACTCATGCATACGCTGTAGCACTGAGTCACTCCCTAAAAGACTCAAGGATGACGTCAGTTTTGATGGAAGTGGTCTAATCGTATCGTATGTAACGAAATTCAAATGGCAGCTTAAAATTAGGCCTAAATGTTCTGAGAGCATTGTAATTATTCAAATGCTGTTTTCACTACTCAGTTAACACCTTCTGACCTACAATTGGGATAATTACTATTTTTCGGATAATTAATTGAAGCAATCGCAGTTGCAGTATATGCCAGAGGGAGCTCTTCAACATTGTCATCGGACACAGCGTAGGAAGCAGTGGCATTGCCTACCTTTTGAATCTTTGGATAAAGTATTATTACTGGTGGTTGTTTGGCTTTCAGTTAAAAGCATTATCAGTAAAGGTGGTAGCATTTCCTGTAAGGTTTGACCTCTGTCTCTCATGTTAAAGCCGAAATTTCGATCCTTAATTTCAAATTTAGTATATAAGCTATGTTGGACTTGGTGAACACGTTTACCAACTTTTATTAATTTCCTATTGACACATCGGAGATCTGGACTTGAGCTGGAATCGTGAGTATTTGGACACGTTTATATAGACAAAACCATCTGTCCTAGAATGCCGGTTATTAGCACATCTACTTCCGGAGAAATTTCACTTGGTTGCACTATTCCGGAGTTATGGGGCCCTGAACAACGAGTATTATTGTTTTACATTGTTTTAAACATTGTTGTTTTGCAACTATGCCAATCAGTAAATGCCGGCTGCAAGGCGTTAAGATTTAGGATTAAGCAAATTATATTAGTTTTTTTTAACAATTCCGACATTCCTACTTGAACTGCATTAACTTAAAGGAATGACTGCGTGTAGTTGTGACTGGGCAGGCCTCGAAAAAAGGAAGGTGAGCACCCAGCATGCCATGCAGAATACGGTATGTCAAGATGAGATCGGTCTTCAGTCTGCGCATTTCCAAGGTGTCTAGATTGAGGGCAGTCAAACGCTTAGAATAGCGCAAATTCCCCATGTCCTGGAGACGCTTTGTAAAGCGTCGTTGGACTGATTCGACCAGGTCAAGGTCTTTCAACAAGATACTGCAACGTTGGTAATGTTTCAGATACTGTAGTGTTGCTGTATTGCTTAGTCCACGTGAAACCTTATTGCTGTATCCAACCATTATACACGTAAATACAATTAAAACCGTAGCTCAACTTTAAACACTTTTGATGGCGAAACAAAGGAAGAACAATGCCATGCTACACAGTCGTCTACTTTCTGGGCGGCTACGGTGCGTTTGCCATAATCCCATTTGCCATAATCCCGTCTGACGACCGATTTGATGCAATCGTCGCAGGCCTTGAGCATTTTCCCGTTTGTTCGAAATTATGCAATTCTCCTTTTCTGCTGGATGTCTCGTTTGCCATAATTTTCCGTTTGCCATTACCCTTTTTGCCATACAGATGGATTTGATGGCATTCAATAACTGCGTATGGATTGTTCACTCCTGGTGCCAAGTTTCTGCCCATCCGTTGATAAAACTAGTTACTGTTTGTCATTCCAATTGAAATCCAGGGCTACGGTATTTGGACACATTTATTCGATGTTAATTTGAATTTTTCTCTAGGCTAACTTTCTGTTTAAAAACCTTTTTCTAAGGCAGTCGTTTAAAAACAATAAAAATAGTGTAGCCTTGGTATCACACACGAAACTTTTACGTGGGGCAACATTATGCACCGAACGAAAGTTGGACAAAGTTCTGAATTTTCAAATATTTCGAAACATTGAACCAACATTTTTGGATCCCAGAATTGGATTTTGGATTCAGAAAAGTGGTCCCTATTTTGTGAAATTTTAAGCATTTTTTTAGGGGGAGGGTAGGACGAAATTTTCTTTTAAGGCAAGCCCGCACGTGTACCTTCACCATCATTCTGCCATCCCTCTACCCCTCCCAAAGAAAATGCTAAAATGGAATTTTCACAACATAGTGACCCCTTTTCTGAATTCAAAATCCAATTTCGGGATCCGAAAATGTTGGTACTATATGTTTCGAAATATTTGAAAAATCAGAAAATTGTCCAACTTTCGTTCGGTGCATAATGTTGCCCCATGTAATACTAATATAATAATAACATATAAGCTTTACCACGCAATGCGCAGAAGGAAGACGAAAGGGGGGTGAGCCACTAACACCGTTCCTAAAAGGTTGAGGGGGGGGCGTAATTAAACAGGGAAGGGGCGTTTAAGAAAACCGTTGTAGGATTCGCGACCCAACAATCGTCGGAAAGAAGTGGGCGTAACTGCGTTAACAGTCTCACAACTCAGGGCATTCCAAACTTTCACCACATGCACCGAAAAACAATTCTTTCGACAGTCAAGATGTGCACTGGGAACAGTCAATTTCCATTGATGTCCACGAGTTCGGTTAAGTACTCGGTGCAAGATCGAAAAATGGTAAATGGACGTCAGTTTGCAGGTGTAAAATCTGATAGACGAGGATAAAATCAAAGTGTAGCCTACGCAGCTCGAGGAGTTCAAGCCCAAGTTGGCTCAAGCGATCCATGTATGGGACATCACGGAGGCCAGGTAATCTCTTTGTGAAGCCGCACTGAACAGCTTCAATAGAGTCAATGTCGCCCAAAAGAAAGGGCGACCAGACGGGAGTAGCATATTCTAAAAGAGGGCGAACAAAAACCTTAAAGGCCCAAACCCTAGTTTTGGCATTACTTGATTTGAAACATCGGTCAACGACAGCCAATCTACGTTATGCAGACGTGCAAACCCTATGGCAATGCACAGACGATTTCAGATGACGTGTGAACCAAATACCTAGGTCCTTTACTTCATTGAGTGATGGAAGACGAATATTATCCAATGAATAAAAAATGTTTTCCCTCGCTGCACCAACCAGGAAAGAGTGGCACTTACTAACCGAAAAGGGATGTTGCCAACACTTAGACCACCCATCAACATAATGGATTTGGGTAACCAGATCATTAGATAGAGCTGAGGTCATTAGTTCAGTACCCACCTTCAAGTCATCCGCAAATTTGAAACCGTAACTATCAGGGTTTTCGAACCTAAGGTCGTTAAGGTAAATTACAAAGAGTAGAGGGCCCAGGACAGAGCCCTGGGGTACCCCACAGGGAACAGGTTTGAGCGAAGAGAATGAATTGCCAATGTGAACCCTTTGGACCCGGTTACTAAGGAAGGCTGAGATGCAATCTCTTAGTTTACCCGAGATCCCGCATTGAATGACCTTTAGTAGATGCTTTCGGTGGACAACAGACTCGAAGGCCTTCTTGAAGTCAAAGTATATTGTCTCGGATTTAATGCCCAAGTTAAGGGCACTAGACCACCAGTCAAGGACAAGCAACAGCTTATGTGTCGCTGAACGCATCGGCATGAATCCAAACTGGTCTACATGGATAATCGAATGGTCATTAAAAAATTTTATGAGTGTGTCACGGACAATGGATTCCATGAGTTTGCTTCCAGTACATGTTAATGCAATTGGCCTATAATTAATAGGACCCGATGCAGAACCTTTCTTGAAAATGGGAACGATGTCTGCCTGACTCCATACCCGCGGAACCTTACTCTCACTAAAGGACAGGTCAAAAAGCCTTGAAAGTGGGTAGCTGACCTCTGAAACAAGAGTTTTAATGACAAAAGCCGACAAACAATCAGGGCCAATAGATTTACTTGGATTAAGTTTCTTAATGGCGACAGCTACAGCTGATTGGTGGAATGAAATAGAAGAACAAGATGCGGCCACATAAGGGGCACCACAAGCTGACAAGTGTAGGTCGTCATTGTCAGTAATAAAATTTGAGGCGAAGACCTTACTAAACTTCTCTGTCTTAAAATCTTCGGTGATGAAAACAGTGCCCACTGAGAGGGGAGGAAGGGTACGTGGTTTGGCAGTAATCTGACGATAATGTTTTATTAATGATGACAGATTTCCCTCACGAATAACCTTCGAGTTCCGAACACTAAACCACGCGTCAGTGGAATCAGAATATTCTTTGCATGCCAAATTATAATGTGCACGGCTTGCCTGATTAGGATTTAATTTAAAGCTTCTCCAACATTATAACTTTTTAATGCGAAGTTTGTTTAAGTGGTGGGGAAGACCCTTTCGCTCCTGTGGGAAGGGTCTAGACTGGTAGCTAGAATGACCTATATAGGTCTGTAAAATAGAAAGGAAGCAGGCCCAGGCAGGTTCGATATCGTGATGTCGTGATATCGTGACTTGTTTCGGAAAATAAGTCCGTCCCAATCGACCGTCGAAAGAAAAGACCTAAGTTTTGCAAAATCAACTTTACCCTTAGATCTGGAAAGATGTAGGTCAGAAGACATTTCACCCCTGGAGAGTGAAAGATTAATCGAGAAGTAGACAACGCTGTGGTCACTGCGACCAAAATGAGCGCCGACAGATACATCAAAGGTCAGATGCTCGTCATCAGTGAAAACCAAGTCCAGGATATTATTTCCCCTTGTTGGATGATCCACCGATTGGTGTAGGCCGAGGGGAGCTAGGAGCTCGAGGAAATACTTGTGGTGGCTGTCAGTTGCGGTGTAATGGGCCCAATCAACTGTCGAAAGATTGAAATCCCCAACCAAAATGTTGGAATGCCCTGGGTTAATGGAATTCTCAACAAGAGAATAAAGGTTAAATACATCTGAGTCAAGAGAGCTATTGGGTAGGTAACAAAGAATAAGCGAAAGTTTGGACTGAGGTAGAGCAACAACAATTCCTTCAATAATTTCGCTATTCTTAACCAGGATAAATGGGAGTGAAGAACGGTGAAGTACTAGACCATGCGCAATGGCTGTTTGCCGTGGCGTCACCATGAGTTAGCCAATGACGAACGAGAACAACGGCTGTTTGGCCGTCTGATTGTACTAGCCCGGTCACGTGATATGCACGTCACAGCAAACAGCCATGGCGCGTGGTATAGTAGGCCCCCACCTCTACTTCCCCTGTCTCGTCAAACAACAGTCTACAAGGATGCTCCACCTAAGGGCGCGTTTACGCAAGGACAATTTTCTCGCTCACTAGCTTTTACTTGGTCAATACTAAATCTGCTGGCTGCTTCTCGCCTTTGTCGGAGAATGCTGCTTTCAAGTTGTCTATACGTAGTAAACATGGAAACAACGCGGACGCAAATTTTCTCCTCGTGCCTTGTGACACGACGTACGATGCTTGCAACATGACAGCGTCGATTTATGACAACAAGAAAATAATTTTTACTGCAGTACACGACGACGGGTAGATTAGTGAATACCGGCATTCGAAGGTTTGTCTTCGAATCGATAACTCCGAAATGGACGCCATGTTGGATTTTGAATTCTCGCTGTGAGTAGCTATTTATTCTACCGTCGTTTGATCACTGCTAGAAGCTGTTTTTTCAGCAAAAATAGAAAATTTTGGAAATAGCGTGAAATGACAACAATGTTGTAGCAATGTTTAAAATGACTGTTGCACTTTGTTCTTTGTTCGTGTTGTTATTTATAATACATTTAATTTGTTGCCTATTACCGCAATCATTTAATAGAAACGGGAAATTAATCGTAAATAAAAAACGGTTGCGTAAACGCGCCCTAACATTGCGTCTGTAAAGCTTGAAACTAGCTAAGATTCAACCACACAAATGACATCAAAGAGCCCATCAAAGCTAAGAGCCTTGAAACAACCAATGTTACTTATAACGCTGCGCGCATTGATTAGGATACAGCGAAGATTGTTGAGGAGAGTAATTGGAGGGAACATGGGATCGATTGCCCTTAAAGGTTGATGTTTTCCTGAGGCACTAGGACTCCAAGAAGCTCATACTGCAGGACAGACTTGCCTCTTGTGGTAAGATGGATTTTATCTCTGGCCATTAAGGTGTGATCCATAAAAATCTGCTTGTCAATGCATAAGTAAAAGTTTCGTGTGTGGTATTTTTATTGTTTTTAAACCACCTTAGAAAAAAAAAGTTTTAAAACAAAAAGTTAGCTCAGAGAAAAATTCAAATTAACATCGAACAAAAAAAAAGTTAAGTTTTAATGTGTTCAAATAGCATAGCCCTTGAATTTCAATTAGAATGACAAACGGTAACTAGTTTTGTCAACAGATGGAGCAGAAACTCGGTACCAGGAGTGAATAATCCACACATTCTTTAATTTGAAATGAGACTTGCTGTAGGATTTATGGCAAACGAACATGTATGGCAAACGGGATTATGGCTACCGGGCTAAGATATTTGGGGCTCCCGGGGTTATGGCAAACACGATTATGACAAATGGGATTATGGCAAACGCGATTATAGCAATCGGGATTATGGCAAACGGGCAGAAGCCTTATTGGACTACTTTCAGTGTTCTTCAGTCAGGTCGGCTACTTTCCATTCATCGCTCTACCGATGTTGCATATAGAATTTTTCAAGATTTTGAAGCACTTTTCTAAGCAACTGAATTTCATTATTACTTTCCACAACGTTCCAGGTTTTCAAGAACTCGTACGAACCATGACTTAACTGTAGAGTCTTGCTAAGCACACTGAGGCGATTGGTTTTTAAACCAATTTCCAGCCATGTCATTTAGGCATGCACCAATCATTACCTAACTTATCGTGTGGAGAAGTAAAAAAAAAAAAAAGTAAAAACATTTGAATACAGCAGTAAGATTTCACGTGGACTAAACAGAACAGCAACACTGCAGTATCTGAAGCCTTACAGTATCCGAAACCTTAAGTCAGTTTGTGTTCTTCTGCTGTTTTGATTTCGGATCAGTTAAACCTTACTTTAAACATCAAACGATTCGTTGTTGTTTTTAAATTATTAATGGTTCAAACCTAGGAAAGATACTTTGCAATAATTATAAGCATATTGGAGATGGCACCCTCTTTGCCAGATTCACCAGCTGTGGCTACCGTAGCATTTTATTTTTATCCAGCAGCAATGCGGCCAATAAAGACCCTCCAAATGACAAATAGCCCAAACGTAGTCGAGTACTGCATCCTCATTTTTAAGGAACATTAGCAAGTATACAGCATCCTTAAACTGAACTTAAATTTTAAAAAAATTCTTAATCAATTTCTGTTTTCTCCGCCGATAATAGACCCAAAAGATGTTTCGTAGTTTAACCATGTCGTTCACATTTATCATTTTCTTTTCGTGTAGCATTCAAAGATGCATATTAAAGGGTTGTTGTAAACCTACATCATTGCAGCTTACGATTTAAGTTAGTGTACTGAGAGCATACATCAATGTGTACCTGCTCAGCCTTCACTCA
>JAHWFP010081537.1:5144-16162 GCA_023313725.1 Lithobius niger
AACCCCCCCCCCCCCCCCCACCGATGGAATGGAATGTTGTAACGATATGTCTAACAAAACGTTCGAAAAATGTGTAGCGGTAGTGGTCATCAACGATCTTCATGAAAATAACCGAAGGCCAGCCGAGGTTGAGATTTAGCTACAACGCAACTTTTGCTTAAGTTGTTTTTGACACAACTGCGTCTTTTACGCTGTTTGGTCAATGATGACACAACTCATTTTCGAACGCTTTCTAAATTTAATCCTGTCTCTTAACACCAGAACTGTCAAATATTAATAGATGCCTCAACCACGAAATAAAACGTTAAAGTGTCACTATATCAACGATTGAAAGTAGACAAAATCTGGCAACATCTAGCAGTATAGGTAGTACCATCTAGCACTTGCTTGCACCAAGCGAAGGAAAGCACAACGACATTTCTTTAAACGAACCAAACAAGCCACTACCTCTCCTTAATTATTATTGAGCAAAAATTTGGTACGTCCTCGCGCAACTGGGAGCAATAATATCACCGTCGCTAGATGGTTCCAGGGTTCGCAGCCAACCTAAACAAAAACCTGTATTTTAATTTTGACTCTATAGTTTTGCAACAATAATCTGTATAACCTATCAGTATTATTGTGTGCGCAGCGTATCTTGAGTCCTACAGGTATTTTATGGTCGGCTACGTTTTCCTGGAGGGAGCGGCTTTAATCGACGGCCGCCATTGTTTTTGCAACCATCTTGGATATCAACAAGGCACTCTGCTACCAAAAATATACCATCTATTATCTGTGTTCGTTTTGGGGCGAACTCAAGATAGGCCGCGGACACTATAAAACCTTACTTTTCAAAGTTATGAAAGCTAGAGATCGACCCACGATGTGTGTTTGTATTGCCATATTATTTACCTTTTTTTTTTTTTTAAATAAATCGTAGACTATAGCACAACTTGCGATTTTGCTTTGTTTGTTGCGCCCACGCTGGTTGCACCCAAGCACAAGGGGTCAACAGACACTGAAAAGATGGTTATCGGAAGGGTACTCGTAAATACACACACACACCCAGGAAAAAGTAACTGAGGACGACTTACCACAAAAATTTGTTGTATTGTTTCCATGAAAATATACAAAAAAAATATTATTTTGTATCATTTTGTAATAACAGTAATAGTTTAATGATATCTCCGATTTAATCTTGGCATGTGTACTGACACCCATTCCTACATGTTCCCAAATAGCGGTGTACCTTTTAGATATTAACTTTAGAGAAACTGAAGATCAGCTTTGCTTCATAGTTTGGGAATTATGATAGTTTTGAAGAATTCTGTTTTTCCAAGATTTTGTAACAAAGTAGAGAATTTTCCAAAATTTTCGTGTATTTTAAAATACTGTTCGCATAATTTGTGTTTTATCTCACAGATGGCAGCAATGTTAGGTGACACGCATTTTGGCCGAAAATCCCCGTACACCAATTATGAAACCTTTGAAGGTCTCACCACGGGAAGGCTTGGAGCGGTAAGAATAATTTTACTTATATTCACAATTTCACGTGTACGACGATAAAAGTTCACTTTGCGGGAAAAGAATAAAAGAACATTAGCGTTTTTCATATGAAGTGAAACTTGTTTTTAGTTCTTTGTGGTATCTCTGCATTTTGAGATAGCATATAGCAGTTGAAAGCAACGTTAACCACCAAATGGTAGGGAAAAACGACTAATAAAACATTAATACTTTTCAGCTGCGTACCCTCTCCGTAAGGTAACGGTAAGCGTGTGAAATCAGCATTAAACCCAAAAACATGCCTGTTCTTTTTATTTATTAATTTAATGTTTATTTAATTTTGTTAACATCGTAACAATTAATTGTTATATTTTTCTTCTGGTAGTGCTAGTTTTGGTTTGCCTGTTTGTTCTGAACGAAGCAAACCTCATCCCAATCATGCCATCAATACCTACTTTCGGATTTGCAAATGAAACCTTCACATTTTAGCTAACCTCCTCCCTTCCGAAGACCCTGGTAAAAAACGATCCCCACTACCCAAGGTCCAAAAATGTTCTGACCGTGTCCCCCACCGCAAAAATGTTGGCTAAGCTTTTGTTATGCCTTTCACGGTTAAGTGAAGATGATTTCCTCTGTACTGATTTTTAAAAAAATATAGCAATTCGTATCAACGGTTCCAAATTGTGTGGAATTGTGACTTAAAGTTTGTTCTTGAAAATATTCAAGTTATTTAAACCGCCTGTGGACCAAGATTCGTGATTCATGACGGCAGAATACCTTTCGATGTAAGAAATGCATATTGGAGTGAAGACTCAGGGAATAGTCGATCAGTTTCAAGTTCAAGACTGTAGTTTGTAATCAATATGGTGGACCAATACGTTTTCAAGGTCTAAAAGCAACAACAACGGAAGTAGTCCTGCGTGTAAGCAGCAAATTCTTTAAGAAAACTACACTTTGTGAGGATAACACCATCTCCGGTGTAGCCTACTTCATGCCCACACCCACGAGAAACTTTTAGGAATAGGTGCCCACTTAAAACCTGTTCAAAAACCAACATGGCGATCGTTTTGTTTTTAAAATGGGCACCATACAATGAAAAAATTCAAAATTATACTAGTGGATGTATGTTTGGTGTGAATTGCTAGGTTTTAAGGTCTGCCGAATTCCACCAGATGCTCTAAAAAGATGCCAGGACTCCACAAGAGAAGATATATCCCGGATGAGCGGCCAAAATGGTGGCAAAATTCAAGTGTGTTGTCATAATTTTAAAATATACTTGTAGAGTAGAGGCAGATTTGAATTAGTGCTCAAAAACGTAAGTTCGTTTCCAATAACTATAAACACCAGGTGAAATCTGGAGTGTAGAGTGTTAGTAATAAGAAGCTAAGCTGTGCATGCTAGCTCTGCATTTTTCTTAAAGTCACCGTAAGCTACATCTTTAAAGTGATGCGGTAATCAGTTCTAATTAAGATAAATGAATGTATTTAGGCTTGATTTCAGGTGGAGATCTATATTTTTCAATGTAACTAAAGTGATTTACTGTAATTAGGAGCTAAGCTACGGCAGTTTATCGACGTTCTGGTGATGTGCATTTTAATTCTATTTATCACAAGTTACATCATTAAAGTGCAGCAGTAGCCATTTTAATTAAGATAAATAGACGTAATTAGGCTTAGATTAAAGATGGAGATGTATATTTTGGAACAAGGGAAATTAAAACGATTTATTGTAATTAAGAGCCTAGCTATGAAAGTTTATCTATGCTGTAGCGCTGTGCTTTTTTTTTTATCTATTTACGACAAGTTACGTCTTAAAATGTAAAATAAATGAATGTAATTAGGCTTCGATGAAAGAAGATGTATGTTTTCCAACAAGCGTTATTAAAATACATTCATTAATCATAATTCGAACTGCCACCGCATCACGTTAAAGATGTAACTACAGAGAGAATTTCAGCAAGCATGGAGCTACAGTACATGTAAACACTTGTAGCTACCTCTTAATTACGATAAACCGTTTTTATTACCTATGTTAAAATATACATTTCGCCATCTTTCATATAATCCTAATTACATCCATTTATCGTAATTAGAACTTCCTCTGCATCACTTTAAAGATGTGACATGCGGTGAATTAAAAAAGTATGAGGCTACATCATAGATAAATACTTGTAAGCTTGTCCCCCTAATAACGATAAACCGTTCTATAGTGTCCGCGGCCTATCTTGAGTTTGCCCCAGAACGACACTGATAATCAATTGTATGTTTTTGGTAGCAGAGTGCCTTGTTGGTATCCGAGATGTTTACAAAAACAATGGCGGCCGTCGATTAATGCCGCCCCCTCCAGAAAAACGTAGCCGCTCATAAAATATCTGCAGAACTCAAGATAAACCGCACACACAATAATTACCTTTATTTAAGAATATACTTCTGCATCTTTCATTTAATCCTACTTACATTTATTTATCTTAATAATTCGAACGGCTACTGCAGCAGTTTAAAGATGTATCTTGTAGTAAGTAGACTCAAAATGCACATCACCACAACGTCGATAACCTGCCGTAGCTTAGCTCCTAATTATAGTAAATCATTTTAGTTCCTATAGTTTTAGTTCTGCAAAAAGCTCAACACTACCGTGTGGATAAACTGCCGTAGCTTAGTTCCTTGTTACAATAAATCATTTTAATTACCCTCGTTCTAAAATATACTTCTCCATCTTTCTCCTCTTCTTTTTCGGCTACTGCTGATGTAACTTGCTGTAAATAGACTCCAAAATCACATAACTACCATAACTTAGCTGCCACAACTTAGCTCTTAATTACAATAAATGGTTTTAATTACTCTTGTTCTAAAATACACTTCTCCATCTTTCATCCAAACCTACTTACATCTATTTGTCTTAATTAGAATGGCTGCTACAGCAGTTTAAAGATGTATCTTGTGGTAAATAGATGCAAAAAGCACACCGTTACAGTGTAGATAAACAGCTTAGCTCTTAATTACCAATAAATCATTTTCATTACCCTTGTTCCAAAATATACTTCTCCAGTAGTGTACAAATGCGATATTGAGCGACACCTCCAGATTGACCTTTGACCTCTGACCTCAAGTAAACCTCCCAAGTAAGTAAACCTCCCACTCAAGTATACCTCCCAATTAAAGTAAACCTTCCACTCAAGTATACCTCTCCACCCAAGTAAACCTCCCCACTCAAGTAAACCTCCCCACTCAAGCAAACCTCCCCACTCAGGTAAACCTCCCATTCATATAAACCTCCCATACTGATTAGGTTTACTTGAGTGAGATGGTTACTGGAGGAATGATGAGGCTTGCCCAACTTTTGGTCCCCTCAAGTACACCTTCCTACTGACTAGGTTTACTTGACTGATTTTCATGGAAGGTTTACTTGAGAGTGGAATCCCCCTTGGGAAAAATCCAGCTCTAGGTTTACTTGAGTGACATTACGGTTTACTTGAGAGGGGAATCCCCTCCTGCCTTCACCTGATTGGACAGAAAATTGGTTTTCCCCAAGGGGAATCCCCTCCTGCCTTCACCTGATTGGACAGAAAATTGGTTTTCCCCGAGGGGAATCCCCTCCTGCCTTCACCTGATTGGACAGGAGCTGGGGAATCGCCTCCTAATGAGGGATTTTCCTTTCTGACTGATGGATTATGGGTAATATTTTCCCTATATAAGCAGGGCTCAAACAAAAATTACCTAACTCAGACTGGAGTCAAACGGCCTTCCTACCTTGTTGCAGCTGGGCAGGGCTACGCTACATGCACCATACGAATAGAGAACCTGTATAATGGTGATTTTTTTTAAGGAAACAAGGACTTGAGAGGGGAATCCCCTCCTGCCTTCGCCTGATTGGACAGGAGCAGGGGTATCCCATTTCTGACTGATGCATTATGGGTAATATTTGTTCCTATACATATAAGCAGGGCTCAAACAAGCATTACCTCACTCCAGAGTGGAGTCAAACAGCCTCCTAACTTGATGCAGTTGGGCAGGGCTGCATGCATCATATGAGTAGGGAGCCTGCTAACGGTGGTTTTCTTTAAACTCAAAATTATTTCAATTAAAATGGGATAAAAAAGAAATTAGTGCAAATGCTTCATAAGCTTTCACATTGTGGGAATTAACAATGGTTGTCGTGACTTGAGCCACACTAAGCATTCGAATTATATGTATGGTTATAAATAAATAACAAAAATAAAAACTCATGGATTCGAGTTCGATTATTTTCACGATTATTTTCAGTTCATACTACCACCATCCGCACGAAAAAAAAGCTACCAACGAGAAACTTTTTTCTTTTCAGACCACCCCCCCCCCCCCCCCAACTCCGCCAAATGTTATAATTTTCACAGCCGTCTTACATCTGGCACGCAGTAAGATTGTGTGTGGGGGGGGGGGGGGGGGGTGTCGCAAATCTTGTTACTTGCATGTTTGCTGGGGCCGCTGGCCAATCTTAGTCGTGGGTGTCCATTCTTACATAGGTGGACATTATCGATTTAATGTCGATTTAATCGATTTAATGCTAAGGACACCGATTTAATTGAATCAGTTCAAAGAAAATTTACGAAAAGGCTGCCAGGTCTTCGCGATGTAGATCACATTGAACGTCTTTCTCGATCGGGTCTTGAGCTTCTGGAACTTCGTAGATTGCGCTTCGATCTTATTTTAACGTTTAAAATTTTACATAACTTAATTTCTATTGATCTACCTTTCTTCGATCTTGCGCAACGAACTCATATCACCAGAGGTCATCCTTGGAAGCTTGCTGTTCAGGGCTCTCGTCTCGACTGCAGAAAAAACTTTTTTGCAGTTCGCGTAGTATCCGTTTGGAATGCCCTACGTTCTAAAACAGTCTGTGCTAGTTCTTTAAGTGTTTTTCGTAACGAATTGTTGTTGGAAGACCTGTCCCCCTTCCTTAAGAGACCGTATTAGCAGTTTTCTTAATCACCGTCCTACTTATCCACGGTGCGGTGTTAGCGGCTGACAGCCCTTCCGCAGCCGACCACTTATCGTGGTAAATTTCTTTTATTATATTATATTATATTATTATTATCTATGTCTTGTAATTTAGTTTCCGGTTCCTGCCTCTAGAACATTCTAGAACTTTCCATTACCCATAATACCCTGGCTATTTCGCGGTTGTCATGGGTTACCAAAACGTATTTAAGCAAGGGGCCAGCATGGAAAAATCAGAAAGCCTTCGGGCCAGCCACCCGGCTGGTCCTCCCTCAACCCCTGCTAGGTATTCTGGTTAGGGGTATTTCTGGCTTATTAGGCCTCTAGTAGGCCCAATTGTGGTTAGGCTTTTCCCCCCAACCTAAGAAGCCTTTTTATTAACCCTAATTTAAACCCAAAGTTCCCCAACCCTTTTCCCACTTTTGGTTTTCAGTCTAATTTTGGTTAGCTCTCCCACTTTGCTATTTTTCGTCAGGGGGGGGGGGGGGACGGAAGGAGGAGAAATAAATTTATCATATAGCATTCTTGACGGTCTTGACGGAAGCAAAGGAAGACAGGATTTTATTCTGTGGGGTGTGAAATTAATTGGAGTCTTGATGAAATTACCATTACTACATTTTTTTGGCATCGTGACTCTGGAGGCGTAACGTCACCCGGTCCTCCCCCCCTCTCCCCTCTCCCCCCAATCCTCCACCAACGGTTTGAAATGATTGTACCAACGGCAACACCGTGTCCCACCAGCAATACAAAGACAGCACACGCCTTGAAACAGGCCGGAATGACCCAAGCGGTTAGATTAGGATCTCATGGGATCAACAGGTTAAGGGTAATTGTTTATTTACCAGAAGCTGTGCCAAGCATTAAATTTAGTTTTTTTTTTAAATTTAATTATTTAAGCTTATTTTAAACAGCGCTCAAATTTTCTTCAAAGCAGAAATTTTCTTGGGAGGGGCTCATAAAAAAAAAAATGGCGCGCCCATATTGCGTGCCTGAATGTCTAGAAATATATTTGGCAGCTGATTTATATCATGGGAACCAATGTTGTGCTTTGATTTTTATTAATGTCAAAATCGGAGCGCAGTACGCATACGGAGCGTATAATTGGCGCATACGTTATTTTGCTTCAATGGTCATCATGAACAATGTTTCCCCCGTTCTCCAACCATTGCTTTACTCGGCCCTGCCTAGTCTTACGGACGGCCCGTGGGCTCATGATTTTTAAGCATAAGCAGCTGTATTTATTTATGATATTTTTGTTTTTTCTTGCAGCTTACAAAATTGGGCTTAATCAGCCCAGACACCACTCAACTGTTTCTGTCGATGAGTGAAAAAGGAAGATACACCGTCGAAAAGTATTTTGGCAAGAAGATGTATTTTCAGTTCACTCATCTAGTGTGTCGTACGGCTGTAGGTGGTAAATATTTATGCCCGTTCCTGAAATTACTGTTATGTCATGTGACCTCGTCAAATTTCACTTACTTTTGGTCTAGTGCGTTACTCGACGAAGAGAAAACTGGAATTACACTGACAGAATTCCAAGAAACATTGCTGGAAATCTGTTGCTACATTAAAGTATCGTATACGCGGTGATAGCCCCGTATGCTGTGTAGTATACGGTTGAAGCCTTCCCACCAGCAAAACTAAAATAACTAATATCTCCATTCCTATTCAATATTTTTCGATGAAACTTCGCAATATAGTAAATAAGTACGGAAGGTGTGTTTATAGCAAAAATTATGCTATTCTGTAAACGTGTATCTACCCCAAAACAAAACTTGTTAAAGGATTCTCGCCAAACTTTTCGGCCGTGTGAAGTCGTGATATCAAACGCCAAGTTCTTTCGCCAAGCTAGTCCCACCGAGTAATAGTTCGAAGGTTAATTGAAACATATGAAAATTGCTTACTGCGCAATTT
The DNA here is from genome assembly GCA_023313725.1 of Lithobius niger. Classification (NCBI taxonomy): domain Eukaryota; kingdom Metazoa; phylum Arthropoda; class Chilopoda; order Lithobiomorpha; family Lithobiidae; genus Lithobius; species Lithobius niger. The sequence continues at coordinate 13,517 of JAHWFP010081537.1, forward strand.
TCAATTATTTCATTAAACGTGTGACGTATTAGTCAGTGAGATTAGCCTGGCAAAAGAGCTTAGCGTTTGATATCACGACTTCACACGGCCGAAGAGCTTGGCGGGAATCCTTAACAAGTTTTGTTTTGGGGTAGATATCAGATATTTTTGGTCCAAATTGATGAAATCCATTTTTTTTCTTAGCAATTATTGAGATAGAAACACCAATCTAGTTTTTTGGTCCATTTTTCTTTTGGCGTTCGTTAGATTTTTAGGGTAGCAGTCACTTTTCTTTTATGATTAGCATTTCTTATTAGTATTGCAAACGCACGGATTTAGTTAATGTTCGGTTTGGCATTGTTACATAAAACAATGTTTAAAACAATGTAAAACAATCAATTTGGTCGTTTGGAGCTCCCTAGTCCCTGAACCATTTGACCAATTAGAAAGGTCCATATGAAAAGAGCACATCTCCACAGCAGTACCTGTAAAATGAGCTAAGAACCAGCTTTATTCACCGAATTTATTTTCGTGATACAAAAAAAGCGTTACTGGTAGCCAGTAAGTAGTAAGTAATTAGGCAAATATCAACGTTATTCAGGTCGTTTTTTCAACAAGAAAACGTTGAGCTGTGTCACTAACAGTGACTTTTATGTTGTCAGGCGACCAAAGTCTCCCGATCAAACAAGTTTCAGCCTTTGCTGTCGCATTGTTATTTATCCGCTGAAAACAGCCTAACTGCCTTTGCTGTAAAGACGCAGTCGCCATTCTCATATATACTATATTTTATCTGGATGTTATCGTTTTATCTTGGCGGCGACACACTAGCGTGTGTCTTGAAAAGTGGGGAACCATACGTAAATTTCAGAACTGATCACTTGCTGTTGTTGTTCTTCTTCTTGTTCTGCCACCGTTTTAGAAATTAAACTACTGCACGTTCCTAAACTCTGAAACATGATGTAAGCCAGAAAGTTCCCAGTCCTTCATCCTCAAAGAGACAGTTTTTCAATTGGTCGAGGCATTCCGGGGTTACAGGGAATAACACTTTTATTGGGGCCGCGGCCCTAGGCCATGCGCCCACTCTAAAGATAACTACAGCTAGAATTCACTACAATACAACACTGTCAATACATCAACAACACATCGAATCACAATCCAACTATGAACAACGAAACATGTACAGCCCAGTGTTCACTCAGACAATGTTACACATAGCCTCGCCTCCTTCCATTGTGCCCCTTCTCTGTATCTGATATGTGCTGCAACCCCCTCAACTCATGCACCCGTCCAACAAGACAAGATAGAGGTCCTCATATATAGGTACGGAGGTTGATTTCACATAACGCGCAACCGCAGAGAGACGCTTGATGCTGTCTTTGCTCCAACCACTTACAAGAAGCGCACAGGGCCTTAAACGATCAGTTTTATTGTTATTCATTGTTTCAAATATTGTAAATAGGGAATGGTTCCACTCAAGGGCCAAGTTGGGCTAGGGGTTATCATAAGGGTTAAACCATATGTACAGAAATACCCTTAGACGTTAGAACACTCACATTCGCTTTTGTGGTTCTACTAAAATAGTTGACCTCTACTTAAGATGTTTGCCCTACATTTGCTCTCTCACACTTACACTTACACTTGAGTGGATTTCCGGAATAAGGGTCAAAGGGTTTTTAGCGAGCGTTAACCGCACCCGGTCATCTGCCCGACGAAGCCCTAAGGCCTTATGTCTGCAACACCCAGAATGGATTCTCAGGAGGTCACCCACCCAAGTACCAATCGGGGCCAATGCTGCTTAACTTCGGTGATCTGACGAGAACCGGTGTTTCCAGAACTGCAAGGCCGCAGAATAAGGCCGCGGAATAAGGCTGTTAGAATGAACAATAAAGAAATAAACAATAAAGACCAACAATTATTCACCAGCATTATCCTTATAACGAATTAGTTTGTTAGTATTTGGCGTTTGGTGTCAATTTAAAGTAACATTATCAGCCATAATTCCAGAAATCCACTCAAGTGTGAGTATGAGAGGGCAAATGTGAGTGCAAACACCTAAGGTAAGGGTCAACAATTTTTGTACAGCCACGAAAGCAAATATGAGTGTCCTAACGTCTGAGGGTATTTCTATAGATGCGTTTTGACCCTTACACTTATACCTTTAGCCCCCACTCACACTTGAGTGAATTTCTGGAATACGCCTGTAGTGTTTAGTCGACATTACTGAATGCCATAAAAGAGATACACGGATTACAAACAAAAACGTCAAGTGTGCCGTAAAAATAGGGTCATATGACTGAAGTTTCGCTTGTTAAAATGTACACGGATTAAAAACTGATTTCTTCTTGCCGGCGGAAAACATACGTAACCTGTTAATTTTTCCATTAGTTCCTGTAACATTGCGGTTTCCGGGAGGTTTTTCGGTGTGTTGTAGCCGCCGGCATCGTAACCTGATTGCGCATGGACGGGCGCAACCCTCCTCCATAAATGCGCTTTCGCGCTTCTCGTTCTCCATCATTTTTCCTTTAGAGCGTGTCCACGCCACATCGTTTCCCGCCTTTCGCCAGAAGATTTTCAAGTTTTACGCCACATCTTGGCATGTCCGCCATTCCAGAAGACGAGATCCTGGAGAAAAGACTGCCGCCCTCGACTCCGCCAGAGGATTTTCAA
>JAHWFP010081547.1:0-13559 GCA_023313725.1 Lithobius niger
TATATATATATATATACCGACCGTAAGTTTTTAATGATTAAGATGCATTATAGCACTGGCGTAGCGTGAGACGCCATTTGGAATTGTACATTTGTTTTCTACTTTGTGGCTTGTTGATATAACTGCTTCTTCGTGTGTTATTAAAGCTTTAGCATTTGCTATCCAAATTCTGTCTTTTGCTTGGTTATTGTTGAATGAGCACATCTTTGCTTAAAGATCTGATCTGTAAAGATGTCTTAACTGTTATATTCAATCATATAAAAAACTAAAACTGTTAAAGGGACCGCATGGTTCCGAATAGTTCCGAATGGTTCGGCCCTTCAGAGGAGTGATGTCGAAATTTGAGTGTGCTTGCATGTTTGCTAGGGCCAATAGCCAATCTTAGTCTTATGTGTGTAATCATGCATAGGTGGACATAATCTATGTGTTCTAATTTACTGTCCAGTTCCTGCCTTTAGAACCGTCTAGAACTTTCCATTACCAAAATACCATAGTTATTTCGTGGTTGTCAGGGGTTAACAAAGGGTATTTAAGCAAAGGAGCCAGCATGCAAAAGCAGAAAACATTCGTGCCAGCTAACTAGCTGGTTCTCTTTTGACCCCTGCTAGATCTCCTAGTTAGGTGGAATTTTGGTTAGGCCTCCAGTAGGCGCAAATTTGGTTAGGCTCTTTTCTCCCAAACTAAACTAAGCCTTTTTTCAGACCCTAAAGTTCCCCAGCCAACTCCTCTCTAGTTTCGGTTCATTCTAATTTGCTTGCTCTCCCACTTTGTTATTTTTCGTCATGGGGCCGAAGCCCAGGATGAATTTTTCAGGAGGGTCCTAGGAGAGGGATATACCTGGTTCCCTGTAGGTTTGCTTGCGAATTTGGTTAGGCCCAAGGTAGGGTTCCTTTTTGGCAGTGTCAATTAGGCCCCTTTTAAGTTTTGTTTTTACTTTCGACCTTTTCAGGTTGCAGAGTAGGACTTAAGGTGAAGCATGGGTAAGCCGAGCAATGGCTAAGACCGGGACTTAAGTTCGAATGTTTAGCACTAGTTAAGCCTAACATGCTTCGATGTTGCTAAATTTGGTAGGCAGATGCAGAATGGGCTTGGGAATCCGTTTTTAGGGTTTAAAACGATAAGCCTATTTTTTGGGCTTATTTTGGATTTTTGGTTTTTCGAACTTAGGAGGCAAAACACAACATTTTTATATCGGACAATTTTTTTATTTTAGGGTTAGTTTGGGAGTAAAGGCTGCTTTAGAATTGTGGGTGTTTTTAGTGAAGGGAGAACACTTTTAATTTGGTAGTTAGGTTGCCTTATGGCAATTTTCATGGGTTGTTCTACGGAACAATAGTTGGCTTACCAATAAGCATGCATTTTTTTGATATGAGGTGGTGTGGTCATAAAGAACAATATTTTTTTGCTACGGTTTTTTCCCCAAAAGGGTTTTTTCCCATCATCAACTTAATTTTCGGCTTTCAGAACTAACTTAATTTTATAGCGTGACGTGAGTGTCGTTTAGTTGTTTCAGGTTTTTATTAAACTGTGCTTCTGTCAAAAGTTCAGTTCTTGTTTGCCCAATCATTGGCATGAACAGTTGTAAGTTGATTTCGGATTTGTTAAGGAAACCTCCTATTTTTCTGTCAGTTTATGCCGCTGAAGTTTATCGACTCATACAGAACAGTTTCTTGTTTTTTCTAAGGTTGTTAGTTTAGCACACTTGAGCAAACTTTTGCTATTTCATTTGATAGCAAATTTACAATGGTGGCATTGAGGTTTGCAAAGTCGCCATCGCAGGTGTAGGAAGTAGTCTTACTGCAGTCACCTTTCACGTTCATTAGCAAAAACAGGAAGGTGTTTTTTTTATGTCCTTTTCGCGCAGGAGTCGTCTTCGGACCTCTTAGTTGTTGTCCAGAGTCGTCTTCCACCCTTTCATAGTAGTGGCACATGTGCTTTGATGTGTATGTTTTCTTGCAGCTTTACAAACAACCGTTTCATTAAAAATTAACATGTGTAGAGCGTTACAAAATATATGTGCTTCAAGTTCCGAAACAAGATTTTCGAGGTCTACTTTTAGCAGCTTCGTGTGGGTTGTGGAGTATGTCGCAAATATTGAGTATTTGCATGTTTGCTGGGACCAATGGCCAATCTTAGTCTTATGTGGCTAATCTTACATTAGTGGGCATTATGTATGTCTTGTAATTTATTTTCTGGTTCGTGCCTTTAAAATCTTCTAGAAGTTCCATTACCCAAAATACCCTTGTTATTTGTCGGTTGTCAGGGGTTACCAAAGGGTATTAAAGCAATGGAGCCAGCATGCAAAATCAGAAAGCCTTCGGGCCAGCCAACTGGCTGGTACTCCATCGACCCCTGCTAGATCTCTTAGTTAGGGTGATTTTTGGTTAGGCCTTAACTAGGCCTTATTTTGGTTAGGCACTTTTGCTCAACATAAACTAAGCATTTTTTTCAAACCCTAAACTTTCACTCTAGTTTAGGTTCACTGTAAGAGTGTAACTCTCCCAATCTACCGGTTTCTGGACTTGTTTTTTTTTTGCCGAATGGTTCAGCCCTTCAAAGGAGTGATATCAACACACCAAAACATTTGCCAAGTTAATTGCACCGACCAATAGTTCGAAGGTAAACTGAAAGCTAGAACATTGCTACGTTCGGTAGCAATGTTCAAGTTTTCATTTAACCTCTGAACTGTTATTCAGTGCTATTATTTGGCGAAAAGTTTGGTAGATTGATATCATTCCTTTGAAGGGCAAAACCATTCGGAACTTGGCGGTCCCTTTTACCGTTTCGGTTCTTGATACGATATCACTTATATTTTTAGCTTGTGCACTAGATTCAACTCACCTAGACTGCAGATTCGTAATAATGTGCCGTGTCAACTATAGCTTGAATGGATATTTTTCCAATATTTTAATTTCTTATCACTACTTTGACGGGCCAAACAATTCTCATCTTAGTCGCTTCTTATCAGGTTTTGGTTTTGTTTTAATATTTTATTTATTTAGTTCCTATCACTTATTTGTGAGAACGACCCAGTCACAACTTGGAGGCCTCTTAGCTACTTTTTGGTTTTAGTTTGGCATTTTGTTTGTTTTTCGTGAAACATTAGTTTTTCTTTGGCAACATTTCGATTTGTGACGACGCAGTAACGTCAGTATACACGTTGTCATTTCCGAACTTTGGCAATCAAATCAGATATAATGCCGACGGTAATAACAATGGTTATAACAATACTGTAGTACTTACTCGCCCTCCATGTCATTCCCGTTACACCCCAGGCTGTAAACCAGAAAAAAGGTACCGTACTGCAGCCATTCGTCCAATTCCATAGCTGGAAGCCTTCCCATTATCTCTGTATCGATGAATAATCACCCTATGGATATTAATACGGGAATGAGCGGCCTAGGAATTAGTAGTAGAAACTAGTAACACTTATGCAGTGTTATTGAAGGTCAAATTTTGTATTGAATGCTGCGTAGCTGACATTCCTACAGAAGTTAGTTCTTGTCAGATGGGCCATAGCACTCCATTTTACCACAATTTAAGCTTTTGTGCTGCATTATCATTTTCCCTAAAGTACCTGAAATGTGCTCAACTGTGCTTCAGGGATATAAGACACTTACGCTATGGCATCGTACTACAATGGTTTATCCTCGACAATTGTGATACATGTGTTGTTTGTTGCCTAACTTGGTGCTACATACTAATGTGTGTCTAAATTATTGCTGTTTGTTGGGCCTTTATCAAATACATAAAAAAGAAGATCAAATGCAATCCTTACAATTCTTGCACTTTTTGGGATATGTAAGTTTGTCTATACCTAAAAATTGGTATTCCTCGTTGAATCGGAAACTATGTTCTGTGAAGATATGTACACTCCATAACCATAGTCTTTGTTGTGATTGATATGATTTTGTGGGAATATGCATAACATGTATCGAGATTACATTTTATGTTAATATACTTTATTTCTCTGCTGTGTCGATCTCAATTTATAAATAATACATACCAATGGTTCCTCCTAGAAGACCACCAGTTCCATTAAAATTCCTTATAAGTTTGATTTTGGTCCTTATTTTCTCATTAAGGTGGATCTCAAACTGTTGTTTACGTATGTTGTTGATAATTTAGTTACTTTTCTTGTAGATATCTGGGGCCATCGAAAGTATCTTTAGTAATAACTGGATCGATCCTCAGAATGAATTGTTAAAATAGGACTATTTATAGCTTGGCACATGGTGTGCTTCAGAAACCGAAACACATTGCTTTTGGAGAGTGTATTGATGCAAGCAATGAATTCACAGAGTTTTCATTCAGTTTTTTTTCCATTAATTAACAGTTTCTCATTATTGAAAACACCGGAATGTAAGTAATTACGCCAATGCAGATGTAAAATAAAACTGTTAAATTTTTTTCTTAGATATTTCTTTTCTGTTTGTGAGACTATTTTGTTAGATTTAATCTGTTGTTTGGCTCACAATTAACATGCAATGATCAAACACTGTATCAACCAAAAGCCTCAAGTTTAATCTTAAATGAAAGTTCGTAAAAATAAATTTAAATTACATTTATTAAAATCTTAGAGCCCAGGTTACAAAAATATACCATAAATCTGATATGAAATACACAATAAACTGATTGGTTTGGCTGAATAAATAATTCATTTCAAAACAACACAAATTAAATCCGTTAAATTATTATTAAAAGCCAAACTGAACACGCGACGACCTTTTTTCCACATACACATGAAAACATTATTTTAAAACCAAAGGACGTGGAGGCTTCTGAAGAAGGCTTAACGCTACTAACGTAGAACATAAACTTGGAAGGAAAACAGACGTATCGGAATTTTTTCTTGCTTATATTCCCAGACTAACGGCAATTAAAAAACCATATTATACTAAAGTGGCTTCTCTGCATAACATATGTTTGGACCTTAAACATTCGGGCGAAACGAAGAGTGAGAAACTGGAAGACACTTGCATATCACACATTAGTCGTGGGGCAACTGCTCATTCCAAAACGCTCACAATTTAAATTCACAGCTTCCAAAATGTAAAACCAGTGACATAGTACATTATAGGAGACACTTACTTAAAAAAAAACGGTCGTAGTTGAAGAACTGGACAACTAGGCTCAACGACGGATTACACGACCCGGATAAAAGTCATCCCCTCTCACGGTAATTGCGACAGTCCTCTGTTTCCATGAAGTGTCCACGGCATACACAACTGGTCATCTCAATTCTGTTAAAAATAGAACTACGGAAAATAACACAAGATTAAACCTGAACGAAGAACAATTAAAACGAACCAGAAATTAAAATTAACCTCAGCTTGGCTCCTCCTAGGTCCTGGGAGAACCAGAGCAGAGATACAGCTCGTATTCAGCTGACCAGTCTACTGTGCAGGCAATAATTAGCACTTATAAACACATTGTCGGCAAGTTACGCATGCAATGAGAATTTAAATAAATGGATCAATACCAAACTACATGAAAATAAAAACCAACAGGTTATAAAAAACATTCAACTTGATTAAGTACATGATTTTAGCCGTTATAATTTTCAGCATTTACTATTTCAGCAATTACTATTACAAAATATTAATTTTAAAACATATTTGTTTAAAATCCACAAAACTCGCATGTGACAATGCTCTCTCTTGTGCACCACCTTCGAAATAGTGCACCACCTTCTACCCAACAAATAGCCTCACCTGTTTCTATTACAAGTCCTAGGTGTATTGTATTCAGCATGTTGCCAAAAGTTTGTCGTTTTGTTGCCAAATGTGTATTGCCACCTCATCGTGTGACAATAGGTCTAACCATAAGTTAATTAGGTTGAACACACCTAATTATTCAACGGGTTGATTTGTAGCTATTAGCTTGAAAGGCATCGAGTATTAGTTCAAAGATATTTTCCGCACATTATGAATGATGTAATAACAATTACAACAATTGTTGCCATTTTATACATTCTGTTCTAAAATTTTAATTCTGTGACAGACGGCAAACATTTTACAGTTGCGGTTAGGAATTTACCAGTGTTTGGTTGGCACAAGTGGGGTTCCCAGTTGCGATTGACATATCATACAGACTGGAAGAAAATGTGGGTTGCAATGTCCAGAACTGGACACCTAACCTTATTCTGTATTGGTTCCACAGTATAGAGATGGCAAAGTACCTGTGATAATAGCCCTAAAATTCGTTAGTTAGGGGAGCCTGCATTTGAACAAAAATACACCCCAGCTGTATTTTTTTTATCCGATTATCATATCACAACGAAAGCAACCACAGACAAATTACTTAGCAATGAGGAAAACTTGAAACTCAAGAGATTAGTAACGACCTGTAAGTCAAATTCCTCATCGTAATTCGAAAAATATTTGCTGTCTGCCACGGCTTTTAGTCCTATAAACGACAATGGTATAGTTCTGTTACTAATGAGAATAAACAAAACAATTTTTCCCTTCCATTTATTAGGAGACAAGATGCATAGAAGAGTCACTCCATTAAACGTTGACAATGAATCTTTAGTAAGGAGACAGACAGCATTTTTTGAATTTATTCTATCTTCGAATTCAAACAAGATAAAAAGGAAGAAGTCAGTAACCTATGAACTCTGCCAACCAGTTATTACAGTGGGACAAGTTTTGGGACTTATCTCTTGGGATTTTACCATTGGTTCTTTAATTCAAACTGAACGAAACAGATTTAAACTAGCATTAATGATTTTATACAAAGCTATTGTAAAGATGGGCATAATTTTTATTTATGGAAATCTAATAAAACATGTATTTGTGTATTCATTACAACTTACTGCCACGCAGATGATAGCTAGAAATGCATCGCTATGGATAGAAGTCAGTTGTTCAATTTTGGTTATGGTTTATTATATATTTGATACAACGGGACTTCACAATTTGCTAAGTTTGTTAGACCAATTCGAAAAAATTCTTGAAAAGGTAATTGAAAAGCGAAAGTTTCAATTGAAGAACTGCATTGTTCCAATGTTCGTTTCCTTTGTCATGTGGTTATATTGGTTAATTTTCTTTTTAACAAGACCAAGAAAGAATTTGAATTCCGAAGCAACATTATTTATGTTTCAGTTTATACGATTTGGTTTTGAGATTTTTACAACAGTTATTTTTGTTGTAACTGTAAACTTGTGTGCTGAACTCTTTTCGTTGCTCAGTTCTGAACTGGAGAATAACTTACCCTCAGCAATACCTGCTAAAAGCCAGTTTTTGGATCACATCTACAAGCAATACAAACTGTTAAGTCAGCTAGTACAAACTCTTCAAAAAGAGTTTTCTTTGATCATATCTGTTATGTTGGGAAACTACGCAGTTGGACTGTGTTTGAATTGCTCTCAAATTCTAAGTTACAACAGTTTTGATGTGCTTATAGGAGGGGTGCTATTTTCAGCTTTATTGTACATCTACTACATATTTATTGTATGTGCTGCAGCCGACAATATTACTGAGAAGGTAAGAAAACCTTGTCCAAACAGAAATTATAAACTCTTAAGAAAATGGTTTAAATTTTGTGTAATTAAACCTCTTAATTTTCAGGCAAAACTTGTCGCAGAGACTTTGTACAACACTGATCCAAAATGTCTCTCACAAATAGAATATCAGGTAATATAAAGGGAAGAGTAATAAAATAATATTTGTGCAGATATCGTATATCCATTTACACATCGTTACAAATCATGACTTCTTTGTACCTTTACTGGACTTAGGAATCTGAGTGAAAATTCTGTCACAATATTTTATTTTTATTTTTATTAGTAAGTGCTAAGTGAAGCCGTCTCGAGTGATAGTTGGCCGAAATTTGGAAATGAACAGATCAGACCAGATCTTAGCAGATGTGGTAATATCTGAAATGATCTAATCAGATCAGGACGGATCTGACCAAATCTGATTTGATGTAAGAATGTCTCAACAAATGTAGGATGGGCACTGACATAGTTACCTACTGTGCAGATTAGATAGCTGAATCTGGAGGGCCAAGTATGGTCCAGATCTGGACTTTCTGTAAGGGCTAGTTAGGATCACACAGTAGTAACAGTTCAAGAAGCTTTGAAATCATGGTGGAATGAATGCTATTAATGGAGTTACATGTATAGAAAGAAAAGTCATGGAAAAGAAAGGCAAAACATAAAATTTAATGTTTCTGAAAAATATCTTTCAGTTGTAAAGCACAGAATAAAATTCGTGAAAATTCATTAAGCTAGAATAGTGATAAATGTATCTCTCAAAAGTATTCAACCATGAATTGAAAGACGTGACCCATATGCTTTTAGATTCCGTTTAAAAGGTATGGTCATTTTTGTTGTAAATTAATTTCTCACTAATTTTCCCCGGATAGTATGTAAAATGATATCGAGCTAATGAAGTCAGGATAATTTTGGTCTTTGAAAGGCAATATTCTTAAAACCCATTTCCTTGATTTTCGATCTTAAATCTACTTATAAAGCAAACAATGCATGTACTAAATTTCAAAAAGGTTAGGGAATGGGTACGGACATTATTGTTGCAACACAGCTGATGACAGGCAGACAGACAGGTACACAAACACCTGCACAGTATGCATTACTTCAGACTGTGTGCTAAACGATAAAAGAAATAGAACTCAGCAATCACAATGAAGTGAACAATGTTTGACTTTGTTTAGATGCAGCGTTGTAGTGTTAGCAAATCACAAGCAGTATTCATTAAATCCCCATTGTGTTTGCTGCGACAACAAGTTTTGTGTTGCTGCATTCATAAGTATATTTGCAAACAAACACTCAGGTTCCTACACCTCAGGACTTTAGATAACGGAATCCAAAAAGAGAATTGTTTCATAAGAAAAATGAAACCACATCACTTGATCAGCATCAGCATTTTGTCTACTGCAAAGGAATATTCAAGAATAGAGTAACGTTTCGCCACGCAAACAATCTTAGCAAAAACTGCACAACATAAGGGCTAATGCTGTATGTCGCTAATTGAAGACGTAAGAGCACACGCACATATGGATTGCTTGGTTCTACAGTTCCTTAGATCACATTCGTCACACAAAATGTTGGAATACTCCTGCAAATGTCTTTTAATTGGGCGTGAGATTCTTCCAACTTGCCGAATATGAGCAGTAATAGTTAAGAATGGTCCTCGGCACTGGGTGTTGGTCCCAAACTTGCATAACCATCCCAGGGTCAGTTATTCCCCAATCAGTCAGGCTGCTAACATGGCATATTACAAGTGACTCACTTAAATAATAAACCAAGCGCTCACACTTCAAATACTTGTCATCAATGCAGATCATTATTACCCTACCGACCCTATTATCTAGTTACTCGCTCCTCATTGATATGTATGTACACTTCGTAGCATTGAATTACACCACTATACACCTAGGATATTACTATTAGAATCAGATCAATAGTACTAGAAAGTTTAGAAGCTGATAAACATCTCTCAATGGTGGTGTGCAGGACACAAGGTTGCACACAAAAAGGAAAAACAACAAGCATCTTTGACTTCACAGTAGAAATTAATGTATACACTCTATGCAATCAATAATATTTAAATCACAAAGTAAACGGGTGAGAAAGCGACAATCAGCAGTAAAGATTGGACTGTGCTGGGACTGGTAGTGCAGTTTGTAGAGCAGCGTAGGAGTATTAAATAATACGTTCTCAATTGTAGTCTCTGTTCAGTGAGCTGTCTTTCCTTTCTTTCTTAGATAACTACATCGACTTACAAGGCTATTACATCTTTAATGCAATGCTGAATGAATGCTACAATAACCCGTTACCTTGTGATATGATATGTATCAATTGCTTGCATTAGCTTTCTTATTACTTAAGTTCATTTTAGACCATTGGTTTGCCAGTAATAAAGGTTAAACAGATTCTAAAATTGTTGGTTGTTTATCACCCAATCTCACTTCGCTCAACCCTCTGCAACAATGGTTGTAACAATGCAATTCAAGTTACACATGTAGATCGGTCTGAGAGCATCATCTCCCATCCACGTCTGCTGACTGTCTAAACCTAAGTGTAACATGCTCTCAGTCCGATCCATATGTACTATTATATCTACTTTTGATATGGAGCTGAATCACCCCACGATCAATATGTATAGTGATATCTCTAATGGTTTGTAGTCTGTGAGGGCAACGTCTAATTTCCCTTGTTGGCCAAAGAAAAACGTTCGGGTTCAGGCAATAATTAAAATGAAAAAACGGGTAACATAGCCTGTTAACATAATCATGTGGTAAGACATTGTAATCTTTGGGATACTGGTTGCCAAGTAGGATATTACCCTCGTTTATCGCAATTATACAGACAGGTCCGATTCATCAAGCAATATTGTAGCATTAGCGTCTAAATAAATCGCACGACTCATCTCTACAAACGGAAATGAGAACTGAGGAGTGAGGGACTGGATCGGTGCTTCCACTTTTCCCTGAGTAAAGAAAAATTTCCCCTTTTTTTCCCTGTGCCAAAAAAACTCCCTTTATTATTTCCCTTTTTCAATTTCCTTTTATTACACCGCTAATTTTTAATATTTCCTAATATAAAACCCACCAATTGACGCAAATTGAAAATAAAATTCAAACGACTACTTATCTTATTAGAACTAGTCCTCCTGCCTTTTGTGCTAGAAGTGAAGGATATGGTTGGTGAAGTATATAAGAAAAATAGAAAACAATTTTGCTTAAAACATAATTCAATGCCCTTCCCTAAAACGTGTAATTGTAGTGAAATTTTTCAAAAAAAATTAAAGTAGTGAGTTATTTCATTACGTGGGACAGTACAGTTCATGCTACGTGATTGTGTTCTTACGGAAGTTTCAAGAAAGTGGGTCTGGATGGATAGAAGAACGTAGTTCAGTAGAGAAAATCGTAAATTGCAAGTAAAACCCATAATTTCCCCGTTTTTTCCCTTTTTCCCTGTTTAATATTTTTTTCCCTGTGAGGGGGGGGGGATTGAGGCTTAATGGCGCGTCGACAGCTTGGTCATTAGCGCCAACCTCAGTCACAGTGCAGTGGTCCGGGTTGCCACTGCACCACACATTACAGAGATATTATTCAAACACCTAATCTAAATCTTGTCTTGTTCTTCCCTGTGAAGGGCATTTTCCCCTGAAAAGGGAAAAATTCCCCGTAAGTGGAAGCACTGGACTGGATATTAGGGTCTATAGGGTAATGATGCTTGTATTGCCAGATAGTAAGCCAATTATCGTGGAACAAGATGTAAATCAGGTGTCCTAAGATATTTACAATTTCTTAGTAAAAAAACAAGTCATAAGACGCATAAAGTCCATATGTGTTTTATGATGCTTTAATTAGTATGTGGGTTTTGTTGGACTGGATGACTTGGTTGTTTTTTACCATGAAATGGTAAATATTTTAGGAAACCTGATAACGGAAGTCACACATTTCCGAAACGGCTTTGATTTTATCTTGTTGCTCTGTATTTGACTTACTACCTCACAACCATAGGCTTTACGATTCATTAAAGAGTAATTAATGGTCGGCATTTATAACAAGTGAATTAAGTGTGAGCCCTTAGTTCAGTATTCAAGTGATGGAATGGAATACTCCCTTGAATTGTGTGGCAGTGCACCCACCCAGTAAAAGAAATCGTCCTGTATTTAGGCTGCAGTTTTTTCTTTCTGTCACATAATGCAGTATTTTCCTGTTGAACATACCCTGTGTTTATTGCTGACAGTCTACTTTAATAAAGTTGTTTTAATTTTCAACCAAGTAATTCTCCATTAGTATAAGTATAAGCACTGTTTAACCACCATTAAGTGGTTAGAAGGAGGAAGGTGTCTAGACCCACTTACACCAACCCTGTGCTAAAAAAAATTAGTGCCAAAACAAAAGTAAGGCATCATAAAAGCTAAAGGTCCCATCATGGAGCTGGGGGAGTTGCTCAGGTCTTTTTACGAAATTGGAAAGTATTGCTGGTGTTACGTGTCATCTGAAAAGACCCACAGACGTGCTCGTGACGGCCAAGTTACAAAGTGAGTTTCAGGATGGAACAACTCGCGCAGAAAAGTTGGCTCTACGAGATTCTGATTTGAACTGTGGATGTATTAACTTAAAGGAATGACTGCGTGTAGTTGTGACAGGGCAGACCTCGAAAAAAGGAAGGTCAGTACCCATCATGCCATGTAGAATACGATATGTCAAGATGAGTTCAGGCTTCATTCTGTGTAGTTCCAAGGAGTCAACATTGAGGGTAGTCAAATGCTTAGAGTAGGGCAAATTCCACATGCCCTTGAGACGCTTTGTAAAGCATCGTTGGACTGATTCGACCATGTCATTGTCTTTCAACAGGTAGGGGGACCACACCAGGGTTTTATATTCCAGAAGATGCCTGACAAAGACTTTAAAAGCTCAAAGCTTTGTGTCGTGGCAGACTGAAGTGCTAGGTAATAATAAAAAAAGGCCTAAAAACTAAGGTAGAGAAGAATACAAAAAAGCAAATTAGTTTCATGCATGATTTTAAAACAAACTATGCTGTGCTAATAATGTTATAGGATCGGATTAGGTGCACTGCTCAATTTCATACGAAATACGCTATGTTTTTAGGAGAGCATTTTTGCAATACACTCTGAAAAATGACTTACATTGAGCATATGTTTACCTGATGAGTGAAGGTACATTCGATTAAGGAAAGCAATTCATGCTGAACCCTCTTCATCCTCCTCTCCCTTTGGATGTGCTCCAATGCTTTGAACCTACACGCAGAAAATTAGTTTACCTAAAGCCTATTATGAAACATAAGCAAGTCTTAATGGTTTGCCTAGTAATGCACAATTATTTTCAGAATTATTTGCCTAATATATGAATTTCAGAAAGACATATTACGAGGAAAGCGATTAAGATGTCCGCAATTTTTTCTTGGTATGCATGCACCTCGTCGTAGATTTCCAACTGTTTACATGGGTAACGACGAGACACATACAAATGAGAAATAACCTATGAAAATTGCTTTCGTCCTGTAACAGCAGACCTGTGTAAGTGCTGTGAACGGGATTTATAAGGGAAAAAGCGGACACGATACGTATTGCTAAGAAGAGATTGCAAGTGATCATTAAAACGTAGTGATATTTGACCTCTTTTTGTTCTCTTATGACAACTTTGTGATAAATTTTGAGTATGAGTTTTGATCTGAATGTGGCAGTTTTACGAGTTGTTATTGATAATGGTTTCATATCAGTAATGAAATTGCATTATTTTAAAATATTAAAACCAAATGACATTCCATTTTATTTGTCTTCGCATTTTACTACAATTTTGTTTTAATTTACAGACTGTCGTGATGTTATCAAACAAGTTTAGCCTACACCCTGTTGAGATTACTGCAGTTGGAAACCTTTGTCGAATAAATATGAGCACCTTCACCACAGTGAGTACAATAATATTAATAATAATAATAATTTATTAAACTTACTACACGAAACTCAAGGAGTTTGTGTGCTGTAGGAGTGTGTGTTGCTGGTTGCATAATAATAATAATAATAATAATAATAATAATAATAATAATAATAATAATA
>JAHWFP010081547.1:13569-29467 GCA_023313725.1 Lithobius niger
TAATAATAATAATAATAATAATAATAATAATAATAATAATAATAATATTTATTCAGCAATTGTAATTATACACATAACATGCATGCACGAAGCCTAACTGGCTTGTTTGTGCACTGAACGTAAGACATTTATACATACAATCATGTAATGGTAGTTGTTATACAGAATTTTTTAACAGTATCATATTTCTTGCAGAATACAGTTGTTCAGTATGCTTGATTTAGGAGCCAATTTTTAACAATTTTTTTAATATTTCCTCTCGTTAATTTCGATCGAATTTTGGATGGTAATTGGTTGAGAATGAAGGGTACTAAATATTCAAGGCATCTTCTACCATAGGAATTTCTCCAGGTTGGAACCTGTAACCATGCTGTATTACTTCTTCCAACTCTTATAGTTCTTTTTTGATAATTGTTATCAAAAAAGTTTGTGATTATAACATTTAATTTGAACAATTTAGCAAAGTTAAGTAGCTGAATTTTTTTAAGAATATTTTTGGTCGACATTTTAACTTTTGAGCTAAAGAGTGCTTTCGTTGCTTTATTCAATGTTTTTTGTAATTTTTCAATGTAGTTTTCGGTGGTTGAACCAAATATAATGCAAGCATAGCAAACCTGTGACAGTAACCACGATTCATAGATCATTTTTTAAATTTCGATTCCAAATGTTTTATTGACTCTATAGCATCGGTGTAATCCCACGAATTTTTTTTTTTAGATTTTCGATATGTGTATAAAATTTCCAGTTTTCATCAATTTCAATTCCTAAATAGCGTAGCGAGGTAACCTGATTGATTTTAGGACACCGATTACAATACGAGTTAAACATGCAATTTTCATTATCTGAACGGATAATACAGTTTTTTTTTTCGGTATGTGAGGTAGCTACTTGCATAAAGTTTGTTTTGTCATTATTAATGTATAATTCATTGTTGGATAGGTATTGATTTATGACATTAAAATCGTTTTGAAGATTATTCACCATAACTTCTTGTTTGTTACTAACCGATATCAAAAGAATATCATCGGCATATAAAGTGATTTGACAACGATAGTTTTCTTCTAGGATATCGTTTATATAAATAATAAACAATAGAGGATCTAAAATAGAGCCTTGTGGAACACCATATTCAATAATGTCCCAGTCACTTTGTGAATCTGCAATTTTCACACTGCTTTGTCTATTGTACATATAGTTTGCAAGAATATGCAACAATTTTCTGCGGATACCAATATTGGAAAGTTTATTAAATAAAATTTTTTGTCGATCGTGTCAAATGCCTTTTTTAAGTCGATTGCAATGATACCTACGTGTTTACTGTGATTAAGTGCATTAAGAATTTTGTTGTTGATCATACTCAGGCTATCCAATGTTCCAATTCCCTGTCTAAAACCAAACTGAGATTTATTTAATAATAATAATAATAGTTTATTGTCACACTCTGCACGAAATACGATAGTAATAATATAATAATATAACAATAATTTTTTTGCATTTAAACAACTCGAAGTTCAAAGAACTTGTGTGAGTGCAATGATACATACACAAACATCTTTCAATAAATATTTACATACTTATATACATAGTTACATCATATTTACATAATAATAACAATAATAATAATAATGTTTATTTTTCAATTACAATTACAAAAGCCATGCAATTCTCGCAGTTACAAAAAATAACTTGTATGAGTTTAATATGAAAATAGTTATTGAAATAGTTATTAAATATACATTACAATAAGCTCATCATGGAACTGCTGAATGCCGTAGAGGCAAGTTTCTGGCAATGTAAGGACGATTTTAGCAGTGTACCAACACAGTGTAACAAATAATGTAACGAACATAGTGTAACCAACATATTGTAACAAATAATTATCATATGATAACCACAATATAACAATAGTACAATTTCTTTTACAGCTCATGGGCACAATTCTAACGTATCTGATTATTCTGACGCAGTTTCATTCATCAAGTAATACAGTAAGATTAAAAACTAATTCAACGGTGTCAAACACAACTCAGTAAGAAGGACTGTGGAATCTATTTCTGAAAAGTAAATTAATGCTTGTGACATCATCTGACTTAGTTGTGTTTTGCTCTCAACGACCATATTAAATTCTGGTGTTCTGTTAAACTGCTTTACAAACATTGAGCAAAGAATACATTTTGCTCTCAACGCTTTTCTCATGTTGATCTAACATGCATAGAAAGTGAAGAGATAAAAGAACTGAACCGGCTTAGGTTTATCTGTTTTATGGTTGAATAGTTCCTCAGTTTTGAGATGTGTTGGAGGATTTGACAAGCATTGAAGAAGATGGTTTAGTTGGAGAAGTTTTTAGCTTAAATTATGAGTAGAAAGAGATGGAAAGCCAGATAAAATAGGTAAATTTCGCATAATAATCATTTTGAAATTCGATGTAAAATTGCGATGTGCATGTTGTCGTCATTGTACGGCTGTTCAACATAACATTTCTCAAAGCTGTATGTACAGAATTGGACATCGAATTTTGAACACTTCATACCATGTCATGAATTCTGCGTACGAAGTAATCATCCTGGCATATGCCATTGTTTGTGCAGACAATGCATGTAGCTTTTTGTTACTTTCCGTTGTTAAAATAGAACAACGTTGCATTGTTGGAGCAAGTTTCTAAGCTTACATAGTTCGAATGAGGTAGGTTTCTAACTTATCTACCACTCCGTGACATCAGTCCTCTTCCAACAATGGAAAGATTTAATAACCCAACAAGGAAATTACAAAAGCAGTGCTGATATCCAAAATCAATGTGCTGATTATCAAGTTCGCAGTGCTGATATCCTATCGCAGATTTTCAACATCTAAACTTCATATCTAAAGCAATAACGAGGGGGTTAAATAATTCACGAATCAAAAGATAAAAATGAGCTCTTTCATGGTTCATAAATCGGTCCATTTCTATAACTCTTTGGTACAAACAACGAGGGGGTAACGTTTACCATCGGCTTTTCTAATATACACAATGTATTTATACATCAAAGCAATTATTTGCAAGTTGGTGAGTTCATGTAAATTCTTGCTGTAGTATGAAGGCTGACTGGGGACTGACGCCTTCCGTGCTGCAAACAATGGTTTCACCCAATTCGTCTTTGTTTCACTATTTTCAGCCCTTTCTACTACTTGTGCCAATGCTACGTCATCTTCTGTCACTGATAAAATTCTACCATTAGGCTTACCTAAGTTTCGATTTACAATACTTTTGCTGTCGTGTGTGGAACCGTTTTCAACTTCACTGCTGTCACTGTCTGACAAACCAAGCAATTCTTCTCAGTCAAGAATGCTTCCCATTTTTCAATGCAACCCTCTCTGGTGATAGTTGTAGCCTTCTGGGGCAAACTCTCATTTCCCTTATTCTTCGAAGGAACATTTCAAAATCGAGCAACAATCACCAAACACGTGCTTAACAATGACGGTCGGGCTGATATCACTGAAGTGGTAGATAAAAATGTTATCGCCAGCTTCCCTCGTGCTTATCCCAACAATGGCTCGACACTGCACATATCGACATTGTAACATATCAGCACCCGGGAAGCAGGCGATAACGTATATGTATCAATGCTTAATCGTAACAATCGAGTGTTCGTCCAGGAAAAAGAATTGCATCAATGTTTGTGTAGCAAAAAATGGACAAAATTGTTTGTCTATACTATACTTAACGATTACAGATATGTTTGGTTCTTAAGAGTTTCTGCTGTAATGTTTTATTTATACACAATTTAAAACTTAAAGTTGAAATAAAGAAAGACATAACCTTTTCTGTTGTCTTTTGGACTTATATGTATTGCTTATTTAGGCGAACGCGTTTGACCTCCAGTCAAATAAAAATTTTAAATAGAAGATATTCATGAATGATAGGAATTCAAGTAGGGTGTTTGCAATTAACTATTTAAAAATTATTTTTGATTTACCAAGATTAATTTACCATTGGCTACCTGGTTGGTTGAATGATAATTCTATCACACGAATGAGAGAACCAGTTCGTTAATTTTTTGAAATGAATTATCGAAGATTCAAAAGAAATCACTGAAATTTCAAAGAAAAAAATTGCATTAAGGTGTCTTACTGTTGATTTGTTAGGCCTTATTGAATTTTTCATGCACAGTTCTGATAGTGAAGTTACTTTTACAAAGAGATTTGCGTAATGAGACTAGTTTCATAAATGAAATATGTGTATTCTCAGAAAATAGGGCTAATTAATTTCTGTACCTGGGTAGTAAATCTCAAACTTGTTGTTTGAAATAATCATATGTAATTGGCAAATGATCCTGGCAAAACCTTGCCCAAAACTGACAGCCTGGGTCTAGTGAGAGACTACCAAGCTCATAGAGCAGCAATGTGATCTATTCTGACCCCCTTCTGTAAGAAACGTATGATAAGTTATAAGTTGTATCTATTCAACGCCCTGAGTTTACCCCTCCCCTCATTTTCTTTTATATCACTAATTAGTCCAATAGAAATTAATGCTTTTACAGATGAATGGGATAAAATTTTAACGTAACACGAGTTTTAGAAGTAAGAAAATTTCGTGCTTCTAAAACGTACACATTTAGGTTTAAAATTTTATAAAAGAGTTTTATTGTCCAGTAAGGAAAAGACAACTCTCAGATTCGAATTGGAAACCATCGATATTGGTTGAAGCGCAATATGGTCCAAATTAAACTGGAAAGATCAAATACCTGTTGAGGGATACTGACAGCATCACGCATTACCCTAGTTAGCACTGACTAGCAGCAACTCAGCCAATGTTCCTATTACAACACCAACCAGATCATCTTCCTAAGGTAAATGAGCTGAGATCTGCGATATTCGAAACTGGGAGGGTTAATTAATGAAATCATTAGTTTGGTTCATATGACATAGAGATTATCGAAATGAATTTTTAAAATAGTTGGCTGAGAACAACTGAGTTGGCTTTTGTAATTTAATCCTATATAATTGTTGTGGGTGTGAACGTTTAAATCATTAATTTATTAATCCTTTACATGTGTTGGAATTTAATAAGCACTAATAGTAACTACTGAGGAATACAACTGTTAGTTGCTGAAGAACAGCTTAGCATTTTGTAAAGCTGCACAATGACCATAGGGATTAGGCTGAGATTTGGGGAAAGGGAGTTGGGTCTTAGACAGATGCAGCTGCACATTTTTAGGGCTGCACAGTGCCCATAGGGATTAGAGGAAATGGAGTTGGATTTTAAGCAGATAAAGCATAAAATGTGTGTGAATACTTAAAAAAGTTCCGTTGTAAAAAGTATTCTTTTCATTGTTAAAGAGGCCTTTTAAACTGCGATATCATTTAGAGCACATTTTTAACCTAAAAAAGGCATTTCATAGTCGAAGGTTTTTAGTGTTTGACGTATAATGGGACCTAACTGATTCATTTGTTTTGATTTTGTAATACAATTGTGCAGCCGTTGTGAACACATTGGCAGCCATTAGTGAAGGACTATCTATCGGTATGAAAATTTTGAAATTTCTACTATCAAACCTGAGCATGCAGAAGTAGGCAAAATATACAACTTCTTGTTCTTCTTCTGTAGATGTACTGTTGGTCTTTTCCCTCTACAGGTCAGACAAAGTTAACCCACTTAAGATTCTGGGATTGGGAAAAATCATAGCTATTTGCATAGGTATCTGTCTTTTGAACGTTATTTTAGTCTGACTTGTATTATAGTTTTTAGATAAACGCTGACAGATGCCAACTAAAACAATATTTTGCTGATTAAAAAAGTTCTTATAACTATAACCATGTTCTCCTAACTACCAAAAAGCAATATGAATCTACCGACGGTTTAGATTATTTTCCTATGAGATTCCTAAGAACACTGACAAATTCTGTGTTTAATAATAATAATGCTAAAGGTAGCATTCTGTGCACGAGAAGTGTTGAAAGTTCCATATAAGAATGCTGCATCACATTCAGTCTAAAAACGAATCATAAGTCACTGTGTATATAGTTACTCCCACCTTTCAGTGTACATGTAAATCTGACCAAGTATACTGTGCTAATCCCAAGTATACTGTGCAAATCTGACATACTACCATTTGAAAAGTTCCGATTTCTTTCAAATTATGAAGTAAATGAAATAGCAGATGAAAATTAAATTAATGAATACACCATGGCTGCAGTTAAAGTGTAAATGGGTGCCTTCTTCATGTTATAGGTCGGCATTTTGAATTAGGCTGATTATCGTTTAATTACCTTCTAATTTTTTAATGGAGTAAACTAGTTGAAACGAATTCTAATCTAAGCCCAGTGACCACATGTGAACTTCATGAGGGTTCTCTGTTATACCTAATGAAGCAAGCAAAACACAGTCTAGTTGTTAGGGGATTAGCCACTGAAGCAAGGGGTTTAGATATCAATTCGCATTAGAGACCTATTGAGTAATTACCACTCTGGGCATAGGTATGTACTGGAAGGAGTTACCAGTACAAAAAAATATATATTGAGACCAGTTTCTAAGAAAGGAACTAACTTTGATTTAAAAAAGCTACAGATTGATTTCTTCAATTGTGGAAACGTGTTTTTGTATGACAAAATATAAATTTCTTATATTTTAATATAGGAATAAAAATAAACTTGGTTGCAGAAAAAATCATGAGCCCAATTAATGCCTTGAAAGATTTGAATAAAAATACTACAAGACTATTCAATCGTAGAGAATTTTTTGGCGTTATTTTGATAGATTTAATTAAATAAACACGGGATTTGAGGAAAATGTTTAATATATTAGGTAATCATCTCATGAATAGTAAACTGTCGGCAAAATTTGAAAACGAGATTAGTAACTAGAAAGCTAAAACGTATGCTTTGACATCACAGATAAGGATTAGAATATAGCTATAACATTTAAACGCAAATATGGTACATGCTTTCAACTAACAATGTTGGTAAAATTATCATACAACTTCTACAAGATGATTTTGAAACACTTAATTTTAATTAAACGTTACATGTTACACATTAATATTGAAGACCTTGTTATTCACCACTTATGGCCTCTAATCTAAAAATAAACATCGATAGCATTTTAGTACATAAAAGGAATGTGCTAATATCAATAGATGTAACTGTAAAATACATGGAAAGTTACCAATGCACACTATTTCGTTGTAGAATTATATGAATTTGAAATTTGGTAAGCATTTTGACAAGTCAGTTTAAAGATTAAGAATACCGTACTGTTAAACTCTCTCACATAAAAAAACCAAAGGTCGATTTTTGAAGCATTAATAATTGCAAACACGAAATATGAAATTACAATATTTATGGCCCAACGTCAAGAAGTCTAATTATGAAAAAGATAACCAACGAATTGGTAAGAATATTATTCAAAACTGGTAAGAAACAACACACCAAACATTGTATACTACAGTATAAAGAAGTTTAATTGATTAATGTGGAACATTGGCGTTTCGTGTTTGGTAAAATTGTATTTTAGCAAAGAACTTAAATTAATATTTCAACTATTTTACTCTGTTAAAAAATTAGATGTAAATTAAACGATAATCAGCCTAATTCAAACTGCCGACCTATAACATGAAGAAGGTGCCCATTTACACTTTAACTGCAGCCATGGTGTATTCATTAATTTAATTTTCGTCTGCTATTTCATTCAATACATAATTTGAAAGAAATCACAATTTTTCAAATGGTAATATGTCAGATTAGCACAGTATACTTGGGATTAGCACAGTATACTTGGGATTAGCACAGTATACTTGGTCAGATTTGCATGTACACTGAAAGGTGGGAGTAATTATATACACGGTGACTTATGATTCGTTTTTAGACTGAATGTGATGCAGCATTCTTATATGGAACTTTCAACACTTCTCGTGCACTGAATGCTACCTTTAGCATTATTATTATTAAACACAGAATTTGCCAGGGTTCTTAGGAATCTCATAGGAAAATAATCTAAACCGTCGGTAGATTCATACTGCTTTTTGGTAGTTAGAAGAACATGGTTGTAGTTATAAGAATTTTTTTAATCAGCAAAATATTGTTTTAGTTGGCATCTGTCAGCGTTTATCTAAAAACTATAATACAAGTCAGACTAAAATAACGTTCAAAAGACACATACCTATGCAAATAGCTATGATTTTTCCCAATCCCAGAATCTTAAGTGGGTTAACTTTGTCTGACATGTAGAGGGAAAATACCAACAGTACATCTACAGAAGAAGAACAAGAAGTTGTATATTTTGCCTACTTCTGCATGCTCAGGTTTGATAGTAGAAATTTCAAAATTTTCATACTGAGCTCTATTTAACAATGAAAAGAATACTTTTTACAATGGAACTTTTTTACAACAGATGGTAACAACAAATACCATTTCTTTTTTCGTCAACTTCCAACTTGGTTAAGGTGTCTGAATAACTAAAATTAAAAATAAATTTTAAAAATACCTACTGAATAATAACTGTAACTAATGAGTACTCCATTTCCCTTGTAAATTATATAAGAATTCCGTACAATCTGTTATTTTCATGAACAAGAAAAAATAATTTTAATGTACTGTCAAGAACATGTTAAGAACTGTTTACATGTGGATATGTTAATTGTTGGTGAAGTGGGGGCGTGGCCCCTTAATCTCTTACACGCTTTTTGGCAAGCCTCGTGGGATGGACAGGACGGCAATAAATTACGAGCTATTAAAGGCACTGTTGAGGAATGGCACTCGGCGTGTCGCCGCAGTTGCCGTGAGGAGGTAGTGTTGGCCCGTTTGCGCATTGGTCACACTCGACATACTCACTGTTTCCTTTTGCGGGGGGTTGACCCTCCTGAATGTTATTGGTGTCTGCGGCCACTTACGGTCCGGCACTTCCTTGTTGATTGTTGCCATCTTGATGGTTTTCGTCGTCGTTTCCATCTTCCGCATGACATTGTGCGTCAATTGGGCGATAAGTCTGTCCTCCTGTCCGGTGTTTTTCAATTTTTGCAGGAGGTACAGATGTATGACAAGATTTAGGTTAGGGGTTTGAATAATATCTCTGTAATGTGTGGTGCAGTGGCAACCCAGACCACTGCACTGTGACTGAGGTTGGCGCTAATGACCAAGCTGT
This sequence comes from Lithobius niger, assembly GCA_023313725.1. NCBI lineage: Eukaryota > Metazoa > Arthropoda > Chilopoda > Lithobiomorpha > Lithobiidae > Lithobius > Lithobius niger. Next base: position 22,685 of record JAHWFP010081547.1, read on the forward strand.
CGACGCGCCATTAAGCCTCATTCCCCCCCCCTTAATCTCTTCTCTTTTTTGCATTCTCTCCAAGGGACGTGGAGGCTATCAGTCGATTTTACCTTTTCTACTGTACAGTTTTATTTATTCAGCGAAGCTGCCACTTATTTATATTTAACAACATTTGAAATCAGAGTGCTTCATTGATTGTTAGCGCATACCACATTTCACACGGTATTGTTTTAACTGCCTTTTTTTCTCATGTATAATGCGGCCCAATATAGTGAAATGATCGTGATGTTCAAAAGGCCTGGACCCCAGAATTGATTCTACCTTTTGTTACTGCCCTGGGGTACTTCCCGAATTCCCGCCTTGATACTTGTTTTTTGTTTTGACAATTTCTGTAGTATCTGTAGAATGGATCTGCACTGGCCCTTTGTTTTACAATCTAATTGAAACACAAAAAAAAAATTATTTTAATATTTTAAAATAACAATGAAAAACAAAATAATAAGAATGGGGAAAAACGCATGGTATCATGGGAACTATCAAATAAACTATTTCGGCAAATTGTTTTAATGTAGAACAACACAGTAGAAAAGACCTTCAATGCATTGAAAGGAAATTTTGTAAAGTTCACGAGTGTTCTTTTGTACAGTGGACAAAAGATAACAGTGAATTACTCATCAGGAGGGATGATATAGAGAGCTTTTAGAGAGTTTGTAAGCTCTAAACAAATTTCCTTTTGTACAAATAATTATTTTGATAGAGCTTAAGCAAACACAAAGGAGTCTCATAAGGCTCAGTGGACACTCTAAGCCGCCATTTTGTAATTTTTCTGTTTTTTTTTTAGAATTGCAACAGATTTATTGTAATGTGGGTTTCAGGCTTGGGTGCAGTATTCGAGATGAGGGTGTGTATAAATACTCTTTTGAGAATGTAAAGAAGTCAAAAATTACAAATTTGAAATCTCTAAACTTAAAATTATCAGTATGAACTGTTTTTTTAGCGGCAGAAGTGCATTGTTGTTGAAAGTTGATGTTACTATTAATCAAAAATCTAAGCTTGCTAACATATCTTTAGAGGGAATAGGTTTCTATGAAGTAATTATGAGTGTTTCATATTATTAAAGCATAGATGTACAGTAGTACTTTTTTGAGAAATTATAGTTCGTGTGAATAATAAGGGCCCCAATTTTCAATGCAGTTGAGGTACTTTAAAAAAGAGTGATTCAGGACTGACTGAAACGCACGTTGAGGCAATATATACTAGTAATGCAGAAATAAATAAGTCAGTATTAAAAATGTTAAAAAGTGTAGGGTCCACAACCTAGCCTATGGGATACCTGAATTAATTGGAAACCAGCCAGAAAAGAATTCACGGAACAAGAGATGAAATTTGCTAATAAAGAGATAGCTAGAAATTATTGTGAATTTTAAAAAAAAACAGACAGGATGGTCAAAGCTTCTAAATCTTTTTTTAAGCAATAAATTTATAACATTGCAGAACTAGCAGTTGTCAATAAGTTCAATGAATAATAGCAGCGACAAGGTTGGTTACCCAACATTTGCTTTCGCAAAATCACGTGACGAAGAATTGGTTTGGTCAATCGAGAGTAAGGTCAATTTATAACATGTTTGAAACACTTTTACTATAGACGATAAGAAACAACTGCAAACAAATGAGCACATGTAGGAATAGATATCTGTTGCAAGGATTGTTACAAACACTACTCATAATTAGATTAACACAGTAATACACAACTAACAATTTTTGTGATACAAAGGAAAGTTTAGTAAGAACAGATTTACAGCAAACAGTTCATGAAGTTGATAGTGTATACATGTTACATGTGACGAATACAGTAAGATGAATTAATAACATTTTCAACATATCAAAAACATTTTATGTGATCTGACCAGTTCAGTGATTTAAGCCATTTAAACGTGTTAACGATGTTGACGCCACAACTGACGATGGCAGGAGATTCCAAACGAGGGCCACGTGGTTAGTGGAAAAAATCTTATATGGTTCCTTATGATACTGAATCAGAGCTAATTTAGATGAATTTCGCCTATAGAAAGTATTATGTCTAAGAGTAAAAAGTCTTTTCGATTTCAATGTCCAGGTGGTTGTGCAAAACACAGCAATGTCTAATAAGGTGGGACCTTTTCTTTGCATTTGCGATAACGTAATTAAAGTGTGCTGAGACACCCAGATCACTGGACATTCAGGTGCCAAAGTCATTTAATATGTTTATATTACACAGGACTGTGTTATCCATTTCGTAAGACACACATATTACGGTAACCTAGGTGCATGGAGAAATATTTATTTACATTTATTTGTAGCTGACCAAGTCTTAATACGAGTCAGTTCAATTATGTAAGAGAAAGGGTCGATAGTTTCGATTGCACATTTGTTTAGTGTAACACCATTGGTATACTAAGACGTTTTACTTGAGTTGTCAGAAGTGTTTAAATTGACAACAAAAATCAGGATGAGAATAGAGCCGAGGACAGATCCCTGCGGTACCCCACTAGTAACGGTCATCACGCTCGAAACGGATTTCTCGACACAAACCACCTGTTCACTCTGGGCGAGAAAATTTGAGATCTAACCCAAGACTTGTCTTCGAATGACGATGTTGCAAAGTTTGGAGCATAGCTTCTCATGTACCATGGAGCCAAAGGCCATTGCAAAGTCAATCAATATTAGGTCAGTTGGGATACCAAGATCAAGACCAGAATGCTAGTACTATTTACATATAATATTTAAAAGCATAAAGGTGCACAAATAAAACAACGTGTCGAAATCAAGCCTACTTCGTCTTCAGGTTTCCGTTAAATTAAAAACAGCAAATTTGCCGTGTCACCCAGCATCAAGATTTCTTGAAAGAAATATAGATACAATTAAAAAGAAAACCCCACACATATACCCGCTCTAAAAAAGCGAATATGGGGGTGAAGCAGTGATCTCTGTCTTTCCCCTTGGAAATCCAAGCATGACAGACACGCTTCACGCAAATCTCAGTACCACGTGGGTTTCACGTAAAGTCTTGGGTTGTTTTTCATACATTATCTGACTTTTATTTTCTAGCAAACTTATTACGTTTAAGGGCATCAATGATAGGAAAGTATTCCTCAGTACCTGACAATAAACATATTGAGGAATACTAAAAGTGGTTGTGCAATGAGGGCTGATGTGTTAAAATAACCAAGGATTCAAGATTGGTTCTTGTCCTAGTGTTTTATTTTTCAGTAAATGAAATTCTTACTTTATCTAGTACTGAGGTATGCCTTGTAGTTAGTCTACGGGGTGAGGTACCTGTTGATGAACAGTGTTGAACTAAGGAGTTTGACTCCACGTGTAGCTTAAAGTTAGATTTGTGGGCTGAGAACCTTTCTTTAAGTTTTTGCAGACTCTGACCGACATAAGTGGCTGGGCTTATCCGATATACTCTATTCCCGGTGCACAAAGCGTCGTCTGCTCTATTATTGTTGTCATTGCTCTGAGTGAGATGTTTTAGGATTGAATAACTTTCAGAAACTAGTCGGATGTCATGAGCTATGAGTTCTTCCATTAGCCTTTCTGAAATGCTCTATATGTAAGGCAACGTAATAAAGGTCTTGGCGATGAGCTTGTGAAAGAAGTGAAGGGGAATCCGTTCTCGAAATACTTCTGCATGGTGTATTTGAATCCTGCTTCAAGCAGTTGATGATTGCTGGTGTGTGAGAGAATGCATTTAACTTCATTGATGTACAACATTGCGTTTGTTATGATCGTCGACAACCGAGCAGTAGTGAAGTGTTTATGTTGATTGCATGGGTTTTTGACAGTGCGTGAATTCTATTCTATTTTGAGGACATATAATTACAGTTATATCTAAAAATGGGATTGCACTGTTTTTTTGCAATTGCGTGTAGGTGAGCGTAGCAGTGGCACCATTAAGGAATTTATGGGCCTATGCTTTTATCATTGAAGAGAAAAGTGAAAAGCAGTCATCACTGGTAGCATTTATGGTATGCTATATCTAGAAATTGCTTCAAATGTTTGTGTCAATGGAGTTTAGAACAATATCACAGAAGTATGAAGAGAGTAGGCTTCCTATAGGTACACCATTTGTCTGCTCGAAAAATATATTATCAAATGCGAAACAGGAAGTTTCAAAAATTTTCTGGATGGCATTAACAAGTATGGATCCAACCCCATTTCTTGCAATATTGGGGGAGGGGAAGGGGTACTTAGCGCAGTTTATTAACAACTTCTTCAATGCTATGACCCTAGTTCCAGTGAGGGAAAAAAATTTTCTACCTCGAATGAAACGAACTCAAAACCATTAATTTTTTTCCTCAACCCTGTCAAGGTCATTAATAACTTTGAACATATTTGGGGTGGTATGCTGACCTTTCGAAAGATTTTTTAGAATAGGTGCCAAAATCTTAGCAGTTGCGAGGTTTGATGCCTGCTTCCCACTTGCAATGCTTCTCAGAAAAAACTCTGCTTGTGGGTTTTGATCTGAAGAAAAATACTAGGGTAGCTAAAATCAGATTTTTTTTGTATTTTTCCGCTATTTCTGGTTTAAGATTTGTTTTATCGACAAGTTCCTTGAATAACTTTTTTATTTTGGATGTAACGTACATCTATCTATTCATGGCATTTCTTTGTAATTTCTTTGTAATTCCGATCATTTTTGAGTTCCTGTAGTATTGTGGATTTAAGCTGCTGCGCTTTAAGGAGAACAGTAAGCATTGCATTTGTCTGCTTTGCACATGCTGATGGATTTGTCATCTTTTTTTATAAACTGCAAAAAACAGTGTAATCTCATCTTTAGATATAACTGTATTGTAAACCCCTGCAATAGACTCTAATTCACACACTACCAAAACCCATGCAATCAACAAAACCACTACACTATTGCTCGTTTGTCGATGATCATTACAAAAGCAATGGTTGTCATCAATGACGTTAAACGCATTCTCTCACACACCAGCAATCTTTAAATGCTTGAAGCAGAATTCAAATACAGCATGCAGAAGTATTTGGAGAACGGATTTCTCCTTCACTTGGTTAATAAGCTCGTCACCATAGCAATCAGACTGATTGTTACATTGCCGTACGTACAGGGCATTTCGGAAAAGCTAAAAAAATCAATAGCACATGACATCCGACTAGTTTCTGAAAGTCATCCAAACCTAAAGTAACTAACTCAGAGCAATCAAAACAATAATAGAGCAGACGATGCTTTGTGCACCAGTTATACAGTATATCGGACTCCATGTGCGGAAACTACATGCCCAGCCACTTATGTCGGTCAGAGGCTTCAAAAGCTTAAGGAAAGGATCTCGGCCCACAAATCTAACTTTAAGCTGCATGTGGAGTCAAACTCCGTAGTTCAACACTGGTTAGCAAAAGGTACCTCACCCCGTAGACTAACTACAGGGCACACCCCAGCTCGAGATAAAGAATTTTATTTACTGCAAAAAACACTACGGCCCGAACCAATCTTGAACCTTGGTTATTTTAACACTTCAGCCCCCAGTGCACAATGACTTAGTACCTGACAATAAGCATATTGAGGAATACTTTCCTATCATTGATGACCTGAAACCTAATAAGTTTGCTAGAAAATAAAAGTCAGATAATATATGCAAAGCAACCCCCAGTATAGTAGACTTGACGTGAAACCCACATGGTACTGAGATGTGCATGAACCGTGTCTTTTGCACTTGGATTTCCAAGGGAAAGGACAGAGATAACTACTTCGCCATCGTATTCGCATTTTTTTAAGGATAATATGTTTGGGGTTTTCTTTTTATTTGTATATAATTTTTCCTTTAAGAAATCTTGATGCTGGGTGACACAGTATTGAAAACCTGAAGACGAAATAGTGTTGATTCTGAAAAGTTGTTTTGTTTTATTTGTACACTTTTAGGCTTTTTAAAAATATTTTAACACTATGGTGCTTTTTATTTGCAAAGTCCTATTTAGAAGTTGTAGGGTAGGGGATTTTCTGTGCATGAAACATATTGGTAACTAGGTAAGAGATGGTGCACTTTTAAGAATGCGTAAGGGGATTTTTGATAACTCTCTCCAAAACTCGACACGGAACGCATGTGAAGGAAATAAGTCTGTTGTTTGCTGGATTTGCAGCATTTCCTCTTTTTTAAACTGGGAACATACGTGTCATCTTCCAATACTTTGCAACTGTTTCTGTTCGAATTGAGCAACCTGAAATTATAAAAAGAAGCACACTAAGTTCCTGTGCAAAATCCCTGTAAAAAGCAGCAGAGTGGCCATCTGGTACAATTGCTCTACTATTTTTGTTAGAATTTTCAAAATAATACGCACTTCTGCAATGGAAAAATCCACTTCCATAAAGCTAGGGCCATCTCTCAAGATCTGAGTTGGAGTCAAACAATTGTTGACAACAAAATTCCCACTTAAAATTTCATTTAATACATTTACCTTTTCTGAATGAAAACAGGCAAGTTTATCTTTATACAATAAGGGTGGTATTGCCCTACGTAGACTTTTCTTTTTGTTGGCATATCATAATAGTGCTGCTGAAATACTTTCATTTATGATACTATTCTTCCTTCCTATCTCTCAATTTTATGGCTTCCATGAGCTTATGTCATGCTCATTGTATCATCTTTTGTTTTCATCAGTTTTATTTTGGAGTTTGTGCGCTAGAGTGGTAATTTACGAGTCATTAATTGCTGAAAATAAAGTAATGGTTTCTTTGAAGCAGAAGGAACGACATTACTTTAGTTTGCTTCAAATATTTATTTCCCCATTCAGAATATGTTG
>JAHWFP010081549.1:1619-18295 GCA_023313725.1 Lithobius niger
ATCTGAGTCGTTTCAAAATCGTAAGCGGCGATCCGTACGCATTCTCTCTTCTGAGGTTGGGGTAGGGGTTGGACGTGGCATCTGTGACCAGGATGCGACCATTTTTTACACACTTTACAGAACCGCTGCCCACAATGATGAGCCGTTTTACTGTTTCCTACGTAGGTTAGAAAGCATACCTTACATTTGTAGAGCGACTTACACACAGTAGCATTTTTAAATGGCGGTTGTTTCGTGTAATGACGAGCGAGACAATCTGGGTTTCTGAATAAACGATTGCAAACCCCGCAGGAAAGCCACTTTTTCAAATAACAACGGAAACGAGGGCTGTGGCACGCGACACATTTGTACTTTTCGCACGAATGTGTTTGTTTGTTGGCGTACGGTTTAAAACACGTATTACAGAAAAATTTGCTACCGTACAAAAAACGGGGTTTCAAAATACCTACAAAATGATTTTCGTAACAAAACAGGTATATTCGTTTTTGGTTAGCTGGCCCTTCGAACACTGTTTGACATTTTGTACCGATTTTCTCGAACACAACAATTTGAAAATCGTTTAAGTAATCCTGGAAACGTCTTAAATCCGTCAAGGTGCAACCTTCCCGTTTAACCGTCACTGCAGCATTGTCGTGAAGCAATAAAGCCAAGTCTTTCTGCAGCGTCGTTGATCTGCGTAGCTTGTAGTACAGAGTTTTATCATTTTCCGCGTACGCTTTGCAAGTCACTAAAGCCCTAGCGAGGCATAGGCCGTCCTTCTTATTTTTTACTGGAACCACCGACTTGCGTCCACCACTTTCTAGTCACAATGCTGTATTAGATTTAGACGCTTTCTTTTTAGGAAAGGTCCCCCCTCCGGAAACTTTGATTTGAGTTAGTTTAATTTCCAGTTTGTTGTAGACATCCAATTGTTTACCCGACTGACTAAGTTTCATCAAAAGTGCAAAAATACTCTCAATCGCGAACGATTCCCTGGGATGAAATGGAAGAAACAAGTTATTATCTAAGCCTGCCCCCGATATCGAAATGCCAATATAATCCCGTGGTTGTATCCCATCCAATAACTGCTCAAAAACGTTGGCTAGGAGTTCGTCCATGTAAGTAACAGGATCGAGTCCATTTTCGGTCAAATAATCCTGGTCTACCGCATTAATACTAACGTCGAACACGTTCGTATACGTTGCGAATTTTTTGTTGTAGCGCCCTCTACACTTCCTAATGCTAAACCTATCGTTTTTAAAGATTTCCTTGCCAGGACTAACGCAATCGCGAGGAGGTTGCTTTGAAAATGATGGTTTAGAGGCTGAAACGTCGCTCCCCCCTCCCCACTGGTTCGTCGTTTGCTGAGAGGATGGTGGTGCCACTATTGGGAAAATAAAATTAAATCGTATTATTTTTACATTTGAAGAACGATGGCTCTAATACGCATAAATGCGAACGCTGGCTGGGAGCATTGATTACGCAACCTGGGCATTCGAGGCGTTTGTCAACCGGTCCGTCGCAAGATTCGTGCTTGACTTCTTGGACACATTTTGAACACTGTTCTTCTTCTTCTTCTTCTTCTTCATCTAAGTTGATTACGTTACTGGTGCTTGGACCCGGCTGGGCAAACTTGAGTTTTTTTTGGGTGGGTTTAGAGAGCCGCTCTTTAGTGGGCGTGGTTTCCTTGATAGTACGTTTCCTAGGTTTGGGCGCTGGTTTGGGAGGATCGTTTTCGGTCATAGTGCCCCGCGTAATTGTTTGGATTGCCGGTGTTAAAACGTCGCTTATTCTCTGGCCCCAACACGCAATTGCTTGGCAGATATATCCGTACAAATAACGAATGTGTAGAATGTCAAATTCCGTAAGAGCAACCGAGCTGCTATGCACTTTCAAAATAATGACGTTATCAGCCGCTAACTGCATCGAAACGCGACCGTTTTTATAGTCCAATGCTGAGCCAGGGTCCCTCCAGTATATTTTGGCCATGAGATTTTGGAATTCTGAAGGTTGTAGTTGAATGCAATGATCGTCTATTTTACCGATCGTGATCGTGACTGAGTGATTTTCCGGTTGGATTCTTAAATAGTTCCAACCACTCAACGGAAATGAATCGCAGTACATGTTGGTCATATCTATGGGAAAAAGAGAAATAAAAACCACGTGTCACATTTTACGGTTTTTTTTTGTGGGGCATTTTTTTTTTACATCCATACTTCCTCGACCTGCTCGAAATCTTTCATTTTTTCCTTCAGAGTACTAGTTATTACGTGAACATAACTGAGCAATCCCCGCATTTGACGGTTGCTAAGGACGATATACTTTCCCCCTTGTTTTTCGAAACTGTACTTCGCATTGTAGGTCGACCCCGACTGGCTGATTATTACTTTCAATCGTCCCCCGTACGACCAGGCTCTGGTCATTTCTTGCACGATGTTCGTATTAGACGCAATTCCGTTGAATTCGTCAAAATCTTTAGCAAATTGCAACCATTCCGTAGGACTGAGAGCCACCCCTTTACGACCAGCCGTCAACCCAGCCGATGGTACGATAAATTCTCTAAGCTGAACGTACAGTTTCCCCATAAACGGTTGAACTTGAGCGTATAGTTCTTGGCCAAGAAAATACGTAATGTTAGTGTTCGCCGTGCTGTTACTTATACTGTCAGCCATGGTTTAAGCCTACAGATGTAAGAAAGAAACAAAAAGGGAACCCTCCTTTAGATTTTTTCCTAACCTTACGAAACAACAACGACACTTTGTCGAGACGAACCTTGTAATTACATTATTTATTCGCTTTTAGCGTTACCACGGTCTACACCTTGTCTGTTAAATAGTTGCGCGCACAGACAACGAGTATACCTCGGTAATTCTAAAACGATAATTTTAAGAGTTACATTGTTTGAACTCAACAATAATGAAAAATAACGTAAAGTAATATAGGCCTACCTTTCACCGTTGAGGATCGCTCGTAGTGGAACTGGAAACGTCTTTCAGGAGCTCGAAACGTACACTTTCTGGCTCAAGCCAGGACTTGTAGCTGCGAGGACGTCGGCTTCTTCTTTTATATGAAACGGATTAGTACTGTCGGAGGTAAAAGCCTATTTTTTTGGATCATTTACATGTACTGGACGAATCGTACGCCTTCCTTACACTTACAATTGTAAACCTGGCTACGGCCTCCAATTGGCTAGCCGTAATGATTGACATCACTAACGTCGATAAGCCTACCTTCCGTCATGCCCGAGGCTATTTTCGTACGACGTTACTTTCGTTCCAGCCAATGAAAATACTCCTTTTTTTAGTACGGGTCCTCCTACTAATGCCTCGGGCTATTCACTCATCCCACTCCTTATAACTACACGATTCGTATTCTGGAAGGTTATTATTTTTTTATAATTTGATCTTTGCTCAGGTATTTTTGGTCTACGTGACGTGACGCGTGGGGGTGGTAATTGGCGTCCACTTGTCTGGTGTTTGACATATTCTTATCACTAGGTATTGACAGGTGAGGCCAACATGTCTGCTTTTTTAGGAAATGGTTTCCAATACAAAAAATTATGGCGCCCATTAGTCGGCATATTAATTTTTTAGATGCATTCCCGAAGATGGTTCGGTTTCCCTATTTGGGCATGGGTCCGTGGCAAGGCCGTTTTTTTACCCGTATGACCTCCCTGAGCAACTTTTTTTGGGACTCCATGCCATTAAGAGAGTCTCTTTACTTGTAAAACCAATATACGGTATTTGAAAATGTCATTATTGAAATCTGATTAAGATTGTACGCACGTGATGGTATGTGGAGGGATGTGATTTTGTCATTGACACTTGGGACATAAAAAAGAGTGACATTGCCACCCAATTAAGGGTCCTAATGGCCTGTCTCGGAACAACATGTTCTTTTTTTTTTTTATTCGTTCATTTGTTTCCTTTTTTTGCTCGCGTAAAGTTGATCGAAGGTCGAATATGGGTGGGCTTTTCGCCCACGTGATATCCACCCATAACGGATTTTAACTACACTCTCCAATTCCACTAACACACGTCGTTTCACACACTCCAAATTGTGACTAGTGACAAACAGGCTGCTTGTGGTGGTACGTACACTTTCATACATTTGTTAGCTGTTTTTTCAGGTATTTTACGTTTGTTGGTCCGTCTTTTTATTAACCAATTCTTGGTCAGATCCCTTGCCTCCACAGGTCGGAGTGTTTTTATTTTTATATTTTTTTAAAACATTTTCATGATCAACAGACGTAGTATCTGAGCGAATTAACGAAATGTATAACTTGTATTTTTTTTCCCTCCCACCTTGCCTCGCACACAACCACACGTGTTGTTGTTGTCGTGAGGGGAAAACTTCACGGCCACGAGGTCAAGCTGTTCGATAAGCTACACCCGACCTACTTTCTCTTTTATTTTGACGAAACGTAGGCCTACTTCCTACATGTTGGATGAAAGCCATTTTATATCCTTTCATCTTTTTTTTTATGACTTTAAACCTACTAACGTTCAATTTCAGGAAAATAAATGCCTCGCACCGAACTTCATCATTGGTACGTATTGTAAACAGAAACTAACAAAATATAGCTTGTTTTTAACACTTTAACGATGATAGGTAGTTACAGGGACGCTCGACTTATTTAGTCGAGTAGGTCCGAGCTTGTCAGAGAATCAAATCCAAGCTTGCTCGGAAGGGACTAATATCGGTTCCGACTACGCTCATCGGAGTGTAGTTTTTGGTTTGGTTAGGTTTCCAAATAGGGATTTAGTTAAGTATTAACAACGCTTTATAAATCGTCGATCTTCTTCTTCTCCCACATCAACGATGGATGGTCGTGGTGGTAGGATGGAGGCAGCTCTGGTTGTTGTTGTTGTTGCTGCTGCTGCCCCTCCACTGCTACAGTCGTTGCATACAACACGCTACGTAAGCCACATACATGATCGTATGAGTGGAGGTCGAGCACGCTTAACCTAACCTACTATAGGTTACTACACAAGGTGGTGTAACAGACTCTTTGTCCTGCCTATAGCCTGTGCCTGTCTAACCTACCGTTTTTACACGCCCGCATGTTCGAAGCTGTGACCGTCATGTAACACTGTAACCTGCCATCGGCTGTGTAACCCGTTCGATCCCTCCGAAAAGCTTTTGCCCTGTTCCCGACGCTAGGCGACTGTTACGGTTATGTTAAATATGTTACAGGACGGTTACATACACTACTGGCGTGAAAGTACGAAAGTATTGTTATAACCATTGTTAATATTGTCGGCATCGTCTCTGATTCCATTCCGGGTGTTGCAGACGTAGGGCCTTAGGGCTTCGTCGGGCAGATGACCGGGTGCGGTTAACGCTCGCTAAAATCCTTTGACCCTTTTTTTTGACCTCGTCTCTGATTGGACGGCCAAAGTTCGGACAACGACAACGTGTATACTGATGTGCGTATCTAGACAAACGCTAGTGTGTCGTCACAAATCTAAACAACGCTGCCAAAGAAATTGTGTCTACGTCCAATTCACGAAAAACAAACAAAATGTCAAAATTAAGCCAAAAACTGGTAATGAGGCCACCAAGTTGAAAATGTCTCGGTCTGACAAAGGAGTGATATGAACTAAATAATAAAAAAAATAAAAACTAATTAAAACAAAACTGATAAAGAGGCGACGAAGTTGAGAATGGTACGGCCTCTCAAAGGAGTGATATGCAATTAAAATATTAGAAAAATTGCCACTCAAGCTATTGTTGACGTGGCACATTATAACACATCTGCAGCCTAGTTGAGTTGAGTCTAATAGACAATTAAAAAAAAAAGATGTGATATCATATAAAAAACCAAAACTGGTAAAAGGGACCAGCAAGTTCCGAATGGTTCGACCCTTCAAAGGAGTGATAACAACACACCAAAACATTCGCCAAGTTAATCAAACTAATTAATACTTTAGACGTTAAATGAAAACTTAAACATTGCCACAGTGGGCCTTAGGAATGCTTTTCTGTCTCCAACACTTTTCAAAAAAAGTCTTGTTTTCCCGGAAAATTTCCCTGAGTTTTTCGCTGTATTTTCATGTTCCCTGAGATTTCCAGGATTTCCAGGTTTTCCAGGTTTTTTCTGAACCCTGGTATTAGTCCGTAGTGCACACAGCAATTTAAAACAAATTAGTATAAACTTTAAATTATAACATGAAAACGTGTTCTTACCTAAATGATAAGTGGGCGTCATTCTCCTGTCGTACCCCTTTAGCAACCGATCCAGGATTTGAAGATCGCTCATGTTTTGAAACGGGGCACTGAAATGAAAAAAAAATATTGTTTTAACTTTAAAACATGTAAATTCACTCTGAATCATGTTATATCAAATCGATGCACGTAAATTCAGTGCAAGATAAACCGACGAGTTAAGAATGACTTATCATCGTTTTTACCCTAAGCCGGAGAGACGAGTGGCAGTTTTTACTTTTGCGGAAAAGGTAGGTTGAAAATTATGCTGCGTAGATTTTTTTACCTCGTAAAATATGTGTGAAAAATATCATTCGTGTTGCATATCATCCAAGTAAAACGGAACTGGAATACAATAGCCTTGAAACGATCTTGAAGCGAGATGCGAGTATTGGTTATTCAACCCAAGATAAATTGTAAGTTTTGCTTCCCGGTTCCGGATCTGTTTTCGCACTAGCTGGTATTCAAACCAAGATAAACTGTAAGATTTGCTTACCGGTTCCGGATCTGTTTTGGCACTAACTGGTATTCAACCCCTACTTAGAGCTGCTTGGAGAGTGACCTGACTTGGAGCCGGGAAGCCTGATCCGCAACGTCTATCCCATTCCATCCTGTGATACGTAAGCATTTGAAATCCCCTACCGTATTTGTTAAATTATTTTCCTAACCACATACGGAAAACATTTTTTTTCATAAGGACCTAGCTATAAGGGAAAAAAAATTATCCCTATAGGTCCCGTGTTAGAGGCCAAAAATTGTCGCTAAGGTCCAGAAATTAAGGAGGATGTCGACCCTAGGTACTGATTAGAGCCAACAGTCTCCCAATTTCCCAACAGTATTGGATTTAAGGACAAAATCGACCTTAGGTGCCTAATTTGAGTCCTAAAATTTCCCTAAGGTTCTGGATTTAAGGACAAAATCGATCCATAGGTCCCGAATTTGAGGCCAAAAATAACCCCAAAGGTCCTATAGATTTAAAGACAAATTCAACCCTAGGTCTCGAATTTGAGGTCCAAAATGTCCCCAAAACCCCACGCACGTTACTTTGAAATGTGGAAGTCTTTCGTCTGTGATTTATTAAGCTGCTTTGGACAAAATTCGAAGGGTATAAAATATTTAAAAATGTTTTAACTTTCGATTTTCCATTAACAAAACATTTCTGCTTCAAAGAAATAGGGGCGTGCTGTAGCTTTAAAATGTGGAAGTTTTTCTCAACAGTAGTCGTTTGGGAGATCAAACTGAGTAAAAGTTTCTCTGCATTCCATGTTTCGATGGTCTATACATTTTGTTTAATATTTGGACTCCGGCAATCCCCCTTTCCCCTAACCCTCCCACTGTACCGTGCTTCGTTATTATTCAATAAAGTCAGAAATGTTGACTTACGACGTTGCTCCCACCGACTTTCAGCTACAGGCTTGCTGGTCGACTTAAAAATCTCACAAACCTGCAGCCAGGAGGAGAAATTTCATTCCACAGAACGTCGCTTTAAACCAAATTGTAAATTCCTCGAAGCGCTTCAATTCACAGCACGTTTTTAAACGAAAAAAAAAAAGAAAATGCAGTAGAAGCTGATCAACCGCAAAAGTACGTTACCAAAATACGGTTCGAAACGTGCCGGAAACTCAGACTTGTGAGTTCGAAGACGTTTCAAGCATCGACGACATCCGGTTTTGCGTAAAAGATATGCAAATGAGGGTTGTGATTTGAGCGGGAAATTCCGTCAACTTTAAGCGTTCCATTTCCCGCTTCTAAACCCTTCTCACGTTTGACGACGGATCTTTAATAATATTACTAACGGAAACTTACGAGCCGACGTCAATTGAACGGAAATTAGGCCTACGACGTGCAACTTCCGGTTGTGGGGAATTTTGCTGCTAGATGGGGCGTAATTGACGCCCATGAAGTTGCGCTCGAGCGCGAAAATGTTGCTGGTATTTGATTGTATTATTAAAATACGTCCTTTGAAAAAGAACGGACTGTTGCATTTAATACAAATGAAGTGAAGTTAAATGTAATACAAACATCCCTCAACGACAGTTTACCGCTCACAACAAACAAAGAACCAGCAAAATCTTGTTTCCTCCGCCCCCAAGTTTACGTTCATATAAATACGTTTGAATAATGAAAAGAAACTACGATAATTAGGCTTTTAACTCTGAAATAATGAATGGAGTTGAGGCAAATTTCATTAGCCTGCTACAAAATAAATATTTCTACAGGCAGGTTCCATAGGCAAACAATAAACTTCAATGGTTCCTTTCTTTAGTCAAATCTGAATTTACTGCAGATTTTAAGAAGCACTCATTTGTTTGCAAGCTATGCTACGACTTGGTGAATTTTCTTGAAATGCTAAAAAAGTTTACAAACGGTGCATGATCATTGAAGCTTTGATACTAAATTCCGATGTATGGCTTAGCGAAAACGGAAATCAAACAAATTCTAAAGCAGACATAAAACATGCCCGTTCGTGTTCTAAACTTGTTGAGCCAGCTAAAGATTGTGCGTACAAAATGTTACAATTTCCTGTAGTTGTTTAGAGCATGCCTATTGAAAACATGGCCATAAAAACGTATAGTCCTACGTTGCAATAATGGTCCACCTGGTAGGTGATACTGTAACTACCTAGATATATAATTGCTAGTTTCTGAAAAGATCATGATAATGAGCAAAAGAAATGTTAACAATAAAAATGTTAACAATAAAAAAATCAGACAACAATAGAAAAATCTGATAACAATTATGACTACAATTTCGGTAAGTGTCTTATAGCATTGTTACCGTGCAAACAACGCCCGATCCCGCAGATTGTGGCATTGTTGACTGGTAAATGTTTAAATCATGCGCAATGGCTGTTTGCCGTGACGTCACCATGAGTTAGCCAATGACGAACGAGAACAACGCCTGTTTGGCCGTCTGACTGGACTAGCCCAGTCACGTGAGATGCACGTCACAGCAAACGGCCATGGCGTGTGGTATAGTGTTTGCTGATTTTATTGAAGAGTAAAACGAAACATTCCGTGTGTTGTAAAACGCTTACAGTTTTAAACCAAATAACGATATGTTGATAACATCGGTATGTTTTTATATCGTAGAACTGTTTCAAAGTTGGTGCGTAACAAACGCTGCATGTGAGGTCGTTGTTGTGGGCTTATCGCTTGATATACAACTGCAGGGTGGCGTTCAATAGTTCATGATGAAATTCCCTCATATTTCCAGGTTTTTTTCCAGATGAATCCTGACACCCTGATTTTTTTTGGGGTCGAAGGAAGGTGCAGTACACGACTTAAAAAAATTTTTCACATTTCACTCAAATCGCAATAACTATATTGCATTGTTTTGCTAAATTAAAAGTTGCACTGCTTTTACTGGTATTGGTCAAGAGCAGAGGAAATGGCCACAATCTGAACCAAACTGAAAATTCACTTACGACGTAACGTCCCACAGTACTTAGGCCTAAGGAGTTTTTGCTCTATTATAAATGAAACGAAAAGGAAATGAAGTTTTAACTGAAATAAAGTGAAGGTTTTAGAAGTCAAAAATTAAATCCGAATTATACCTATTCTTTATAGGTGAAAGGTTTCTGGAAAATGATCAAATTTCCTGATTTTCGGTATATATTTTTCAAATTCCCTGATTTTTCCCTGAATTTTCCAGACTTCATAAATTCTATCGGTTTTCCAGATAGAACGCCATCCTGAACTGTAATGTGTAAAAAGGGTGGGGGAAGGGGAGCGATTCGACTACAATTTTGGTGTATCATTGTTATCGTGCAAACTATGCCTGGTCGTGCGGAATATGGTATTGTGCATTAACCCATAGGGAAAAACGTTGAAAATGGAGTTGCAGTATTCACAAAAGAAAGGACATTTCCAAAAAGTATTTACAAAGAAAATTTCTGCTATACAAATTCTGTCTGTAAGAGGGAAAGAGACATGCCTTGGTCTCTGATTCTGCAAGTTCCGTAATTAGCTACTAGTTGAGCCTGTAGTTCTCCAGTTGTTCGGTCACAAGAAAAACCCATATAAGGAGTGGTACTTACATAAAGTACAAACTATGCCGGAGCCGAACCAGCTTCAATTAAAATTTATGTTATTGCCACGCCTACGCCTTACGTGACTTTTTATGGTTTCATTAATTTTAAAGATTTTTTTTTGTTTTGCATTCGTCTGTCTACGTATCAGCATTTTTAAAATTTTTTTTTTAAGCGTCAAGTTAATCTTGGGCTACTACTAAGGTGAGACATGAAACATGATGTGAGCTGTTTTTGGGAGAAGGGAAGAAGTATAAAACAGAACGATATGCAATGCGTCACACGTTTTAACACGTCACGAGTGATATCGCCGAATTTTTTTTTTATCCTGACCGCAATATTTTCTGATGACGAAGCAGCAAAAGTAGAAAGGAATGTTATGTATAATTCATAAAAAGTTGGCATGGAAACCAATAAAAAAAAAAAAAAAAACTTGTCCAGAATCAAAAGCATTATAATCCAGAATTTGTCAAGCTGCCCTTGCAAGTCAGTTTAACGTTCCGTTATGTTGAACGCAACCAGATTCTATATGACGGACATTTTGAACAGCTATACAAGTGAGCAGCAATAACAGGAAAAATCGTGTATCTGAGAAAAAAATCATGTATCTGAAAAAGATCGTGAGTCTGAAAAATGAACTGGAGCTTTAGAACACTATGCTAACGGTGCACTACCAAGATCGCTGCTAAAATGCCATGCAAATTAGCGTCAATGCAACAAACTGACGTTAGAGATCGCCCGAACTCACCCAACCATACAAAAAAACTTTATTACGGTACAACAAGGAAAAAGAACTGAATTATTAGCAACAATTAATTAGTAATCAAATTATTAGTAACAAACTAAGAATACGACGGAGCCAACATGGTGAACTCCTGAGAATAACAAGGGAGCAGCAATAATGACGAAAATATTGACGCGTCATCAAGAAAACGGGATTATTCAAGTTAGCAACGATCATTGTTAATGTGGTGTCAGCATTGGGAAATTCGAGAGTAACACATCATTCAGTCCTGTCGTAGTCACTCTTGTGGTGCGCGACAAGCAACGTATATAAGCCTATTACAGGTAGGTTGCCACAAATGTTAAAACGCTCTGCTTAAAAGCGGTGCAAACATCAATTTATAAAATCGAACAGGTATTGGAAAATGAGTTCAAACTTTTGACTGTGCTAGGATAAATTTTGCAAACAGTATCACAATTTAACTGTAGCTCTGCGTGTTTTACCCTAATCGTCCCAGACTAAATTTCTCCAATTTTTTTGAGTTACTACGACTGAATTTGCTCCACCATGTTTAGCCGTAATGGCGGTTGCCATCCCATAATCTCAAAGCGGAAGTATCACAGATGGCTGCGCCTTGAATCTGCTTGTATATCGTCCCAAGGCTACCTGGATGTAAAGGCTTAACGTTAGAAATTCGACGCGTCGTCCAGTTAGCCACCGATTCTGCCACCAGTCGCGCTATTTACACCCCAAAAATGAACTGCTCTATGCATGCGGACAGAACTGTGAAAGGTACGTGTGAGACACGCGATAGGCGGATTTTAAACTTAAAACTCTTCATTGACACCAAATTATTAAAATTTAACAACAATGGCTTCATGCTACGTACCTATTTTTTCACGCGACGACAAAACAAAGCCTCCGGAGGTTTAATTTCATGAATTTCAAGCAGAAGAGCAACCAAGGTACGTGTGTATTGTACTGTATGATACGCTACAGCGTTTTCAATTCTCATTAAAAATGTGTTAAACGATCCTTTGACGTAGCAGTAAATCGTCCGAAGACTTCAAGAATAGTCACTATTACCGTAAAATAATGTTCGTTTAGCGCTGCAACACCGGTAAATCTAATAATGAGAAGATATCACGTTTTTGTGCATCCCGCTAACACTAATCAATGCTACGATTGGGGTTTTTCGTTCTTCGTGCTTTCAGTTCAGCGCAACGCTGCTACGTGAAACGAAGCGTTAAGTCTTTTAAATATAGGTAGTTTTGATCGTCCTAACCTAAACACGGAACGATAAGCGAAACTTGAAATCAAACATGGCGGCATCGTCACCATGATAACCATGCTAATAGCGACAATACCTTCGCAATCGACGAAATTCTAGCGCATGAGCAACATCTGTAGGTGAAGAACATTTTCTGTGTTCGATTCAAACCGTATTTAGTTCGTTACAAGAAATGTGAACCACGCATGCTCAGCTCACTTCTCGGAAGATGAAACCACTATGCTTAGCTCCACTCATCTCTACAAGCCATTTTAAAATTGAATGTTGGATTTAAAAAAGAAAAAAAAAAACTTTGTCAGCCAGTTCTGATCTATATTAAAAAATTATTTTAATGTGCTAATCTAACTTTTGATATTTTTTAAGCGATTAATTTCGTATTCCTATCAGTTTCATTTTGTTTTAGTAATGCTAAACTTGACGACTGCCCCCTCTGGTGGTAAATCGTTGAAAACAGATACCATATCGATTTTAGCCTAACCGATCCAGTCGGTGGCGCTGCCACTCTCGGAACGGTCTCTGGTGGACGCTTTTTCCGTGGCGGCTATGCCAAGTAAAATGTCCATTAAAGGTACATTCCTGCTTGTCCTATAACAGTCACGTGCAAATCTCCATCCGCGCATGTTACCGTCGCACCGTTTCGCGAAACTCGGCGTAGTAATGCAAGGTCAACCGAGATAGGAGCTGCGTTCCTCGCTACTATCTCAGTTGGTCTTGGGCGTAGTAGACGAAACAGCACGAACACACAAATTGTGGCGTCGCAAACCGGAAAGATTTTTCGTATTTTAACGTATTTTAACGTATTTTATCGACTTTATTTAAGATACTATAATTGTTTAAGCTAGTATCTAATAATTTGTATTCGGTGATCTATTGGCATAAATAATTTTAATTTTTATCACATTAGTCTTTTTGATTTTTGATCTCGTGGTAATTATTAGAAAACGATTAAAAACTAGCACATGCACGCATACAGATGAAACGTCATGGCTATTGTAAGTGCGCAAAAAGGATCATAAATGCGCAGAATGTTATTAAATTATTTCCCAATATTCAACAGAAAATCTCGTAGACGCCATATTTTAAACCGAATTTTTAGCAAGTGAAAGACTAACGGTAAGTAAATAGAACTTTGGGGCCGTACCTGATGTGGAGGATCGTGAAAAGTGGCGTTGGGAGGAATGTACCTTTAAGTACTTCAGCACGACCAACATTGTTTAAATGCGTGTAGCAGTACTAATCTATGACAATAAGATGTAGAATTTCCAGTAAGTGCTTTATTTGTCACTTTTACCAAATCTTAACTCATCATTTAGAAGGATAGGGGGTTGGGGCTTGCACCCTTCATTCCTGGTATAATATTAATGAATTATCACGCTTTCCGCTGTCTACTGATACTGAGTAAAGTCTAAAGTGATTTAGTTCGTTCTATTTATTCGCTAATATTTAAGTAACATCCGTTTGTTGGCTTTGTCTGATGTTCATCCGTCCACGAAATCGTTCGGGGAAAATCCATCTAATTACGAGCAAACAAAGCGGATGGGTTCTATACTACGTTTGCAGAGGAAACACACTTATTTACGAATAGGATTGAAACGTGGCAAAAGTTGGGAGGTCGTCCTAAACTAACAGAAAAATATAATAGTGCAACGAAATGAAGAGTTGTCGGCCTGACTGATCTTCTAGATATTAATTGGAAATTTCAGGAATTGAAACTCAAAAATCAGTATTTTGAATATGTTAAAGATCTCTCTCAGCGTTGCGACGACTAGGTTGACCAAGATGGTGAATTTTAGTAATGTAAAATACAACCGCACGAACAAGCAAGGGAACCTATACGTAAAGGCTTAACGCTCGGTTTCACGTAGCATGCTAGACGCGTCGTCCAAGCGTTGCGCTGAACTGAAAGCACGAAGAACGAAAAACCCCAATCGTAGCATTGATTAGTGTTAGCGGGATGGACAAAAACGTGATATCTTCTCCTTATTAGATTTACCGTTGTTGCAGCGCTAAACGAACATTATTTTACGGTAATGGTGACTATTCTTGAAGTCTTCGGACGATTTACTGCTACGTCAAAGGATCGTTTAAAGTAAAGCTAAACCCTCCCATCTTAAATTTCAGTATCGTTAATTAAGACACTTAAAAAACATGTGAGAGGTACGAAAACCACTTAGGCTTTATAGTTATTACGTAGTAATGTGTGTAAATCTTCATTCTAGCAGACGAATTCTTCGTTCGTGCCGTCAACACATCCAAGTCACGTTCGTGTGACGACACACTTCATCACCCGTTGGCGCATGCGCCCAACAAGCTCAGGCAAGATAGCGCTCGGCTCTCACATTCCTCACTGCAGCTAGCGAAGAACAGCAGCACATATTATTTTCAAATGAAGCGCGCGCCCCCTAAAACTCTTCTCCCTCCCCACGAGCAACAAGTGGACACTGTCCAATCGCGTATCTGCCCAGGATCTTACGTGGAGTGGATTACCGCCTAGCTGAGCGAACTTTCACGAGTTTTTGTAGCGGTAATATTCACGGTAGCTACTTTCTTCAATACTTTAATTTAATAAATCACGCAGAGATTGAGTTTTGGTTGGCGCTGCTATAGTCAGAGAGGTCCGGTGTCGCAGCCGCCATGTTAGAAGCATAAGCTGGCGCGTACTTGCTAGTATGCTACGATGACGTCATTCCTTCAAGGCCCAAAGTGATGAAGTGTGACATCAGTACCATGCGAGGAAATCGCGTTCGCTGTCTCGCGCTGTGGAAACATCAAACTTAGATTATAAATTAACTATTGCGTAATTAATACGAATGCTGGAAACTTTGCGCAACTTGCATCTTGTTTTTTTCGTACTTAACTAACGATTGTGAAATTTAAGATGGAAGGGTTTAGCTTTACTTTAAGTTTAAAATCCGCCTATCGCGTATCACACGTACCTTTCACAGTTCAGTTCGCATGTTAGAGCAGTTCATTTTGCGGTGTAAGTAGCGCGACTGGTGGCAGAATCGGTGGCTAACTGGACGACGCGTCGAATTTCTAACGTTAAGCCTTTACGTATAGGTAGCCTTGGAATAAGGCATATTTTTAAAATGTCTTGACGAACAGCAATGTAAAATATGACCAGTGCTATTCAGCGTTGAAAAGCTTCCGGGAAAACGTTACAATGTCGACATGTTACGATGTGTTTGTTGCATTCATTCAAATTATAAAAGTATGTATTTTCCTACCAAAAACAGTCCGGAATGCCCTTCTTTCGTAATACGCACTGTGTCGATCATTTGTGTTACCTCTAGCAACGCCTGCAGTCTCAAGTAGAAGCCGCTGCGGATGGCGAAGCACGGTTGCGTCGTTAGGCCTAACTTAACCTAGCAACAAATTCTGAGCAATTTATTATTTTTTAACTTATTACGCTCCACTGTATTGATATTTTTTTTTTTTACTTACGCTTGCAATTTTATAAAAAAATAAAATGTGTACTACATTTACTAATTATTATTACGAACTTGCTTACAGTAAAATGTTTGGAGGTGTGCACCAATGAAGTATTTTTCAACGGTGGCGAATCCCAAGTTTATTCCTGGCGGCCGGAGCGCAAATCGGCGCACCGATAGTTGGAGGACAGCGGCGACTATGCGTAATTGGAGTACAGAATAATGAAAAATAACGTAAATTTCTCTACTAAACATATCCCACAAGCTATTGGAAATTATCAAATTTTGTTTTACACTCGTGTTTTGGCCCATGAAACTTACTCGTGCTGTATTGACAGATGATTTCCCTCGGAATTCGCACTCGTGAAACAATGTCTGCCTAATTAGCACTCGTGAGTTTATAGGGGAAAAACATTCGGAATGAAAAAAATTATCGATAATTTTTTGGAGCTCTTGGGATATTACGTAGGGTAATTTCTCTGAATGGTAAATTAATGCGAGATCAAATGAGCGAGTGTCGCGAGCGACTAGTCTAACAGTATAATCGTTCAGTAGGGAGAAACGGCTTGTTAAATATTTCCGGGTAGAGCCAAAAATTTTAGCAATATATTTTTTTATCTTTTAATATTAAAAAATTCGAAATTAATGAAAAAAATTTAATACAAATTTGAAAAGTGAATATTTTCAGTTTTAAACCATAAAACTTCGTATTTCTAAATTTCAAACATAAAACTTCAAATTTAAAGATTTAAAAATGCAAAATTTAGTTTGTACCATGCTTTAAAAACGGCACCTGGCTAATTTAAAATTTGTACCATGCTCTTCTTATACTAGGATACGCATTATGTATCAACTAGCTGGCCCATGCGTAACATACGCCGTTCTAGCAAACAGCCACCTCCCCACGCCCTCCACTGCAACCTCCCCCCCCCCCCCCCCGCCCCCCGCGCGGGGGGGGAAAGGCTGGTTGCTTGACCGCTTCTGACCGGGTGTCCTGCTCGCTTCTGACCGAAC
>JAHWFP010081555.1:0-10627 GCA_023313725.1 Lithobius niger
TGGAACAGTACCAGATATAGACAAACGATTTCACCAGTAAATTCAGCGTCCAAGAATTAGTTAAAACTAATAAAAAAAAACCGGAAGTATGAAGCGGAAGTGGCCGAAAGTGGCGGACGTGTTCGGAAGTCCGGTTGCGGTCCGGTCGCTGCAGCCGCTTTTAGATATACGCAGCATGATGCAGAGCAAAGACGCTTCCCCTCCTGTTCTGATTTCTGAATGTGTGTTTCCACGATAACTTCTGAAACCATTGTCTGATTTTACACGTGCAATTTATGCCCTGTTTGTAGATTTAAGTTCTTAAACCAATAAAATTCGGTAACGCCTTTCGGGATTTTCACTCAGATATCAAAATGAATCACGCATCATGAATAAAACTTCATTAATTGGACGTTAATCCATGGAAATTTTATTCAGAAATTAACGGAATACTACACAACTAGACACATCAAAGGACACCTGGAAACCCGCATGTCACATTTTCAATTAATGGTTGGAAAACCAGCGATACGCAAATCCAATCATCCATATGCGTCTTCTTTATGAGCCTTTACGGGTTTTATTGGATCATGACCGGTTGTTATTCAAACCTCTGCAGACTAGGCAAAAGGTTATTAATGTGAATAAAACTATAACTTCACAGAAAGAAATAAACAGTGGTGTAGTCGGGGGGAGCACAAGGGAGCGGTGCTCCCTTACTTTTTTTTAGAAAGGGAGTGCCGCTCCCTTACTTTTTGAAAATAAGTATCGTGTGATTTTTATCCCAGGCAGCCTGCTTTCAAGGCAGCTACAGTTGACCGGAGCGATACACGAACGCAAACTATCTCTAGAGAGAGTAGAGTAAAAGCCTAACCTGTCGTCATGCACTGCTACCTTGTTATTGCTAGGACTGATGGTCCTGTTACCCCCCCCCCCCCCCACAAATCGTTAAACCGATTATTTTGCTCTGCTGTTCACATGTTAACTGTGTACCCATATGCGAATTTTCTATTTGTTTTTCGTTTGCTTTTTATTACTGGTTTTTTTTTTTTGGGGGGGGGGAGGGGGGAGGAAGAGCTCCCTTACTGGAAATAAAGCAAAAATGTTTACTTGTATCAAAATGGAAATTTTGTCAAAAAATATATGATAAAAAACTCATGAACGACTTATTTCGATCCACAGGAGTCCTTTACGATATCTGGTGTCTCTGGGCTTATTAAAGTGACGCGATTTAAACTATTCAGAAACAGCTATATGGCTAGCTTTTAACCCATAAATACTATAAACAATAAAAACTTTTTTCAGAAATACAAACTTCTGTGCTCCATAGACATCTAGAATTAAATTCTCCCTCTGAAAACCTGATGTCCACACGCACGTCACCATAAAGTGTACGCCATAAAGAGCGCATGTCAATTCCATGTGGTATGCATTAATGACTAGGTTTTAATTCCAACTCTAACCAACTCTAATCCACTGACCAACTAACTGGTTAGGTCTAGGATGGTATCTGATCGATCAACCTTCAAATTTCATTCTTGATTAATGAGAACAATCTTACCAAACACTTTCGCAATTCGTCTAGCGACAGTCCAACAATTTCCCCTTGAGCGTCACAATGCAATAACCCCCGTCTCTCCCTACTAATCATATCTTGGATTCCGAAAATAGTAGAAAAATGTTCACGACGTTCAACTTAGGTAAAGCGGGAGAATGAACTTAAAGCAATCTTAAACAAAAAATATCCGACCAGGCGAAACTGGACCTTTAATTTTCATGACTAGTATTGTAGCCAAGCATCTCCAAGGCCATGCAAAAGTTCTGATCAATTGTCCTGTTAGATTGTATCCGCTGCTGCATGATTTATCACAGTAGGCTTTGCCGACTGTTTTAGAAAGATAGAGCAAATTACAACTATTTCTTTTGACCGATTTCGATCCTAATGGCCCCAGAAACGTACGTGAAGTTTCGAAGATTTATTTTCAGTGATTTAGAAAGTGGGAACCTATGAAGGCACACTCTCTGCGTCGAACCGACTGGGAGACTTTACAACGAAACTGTGTGTCGAAACGACTAGAACACTTTACAGGTGTTTCTAAAGCGCTCGAAACGTACTGTTATGCGTGTGACGAGAATGACTGTGACACTCTGAAGTGACACTGTGCTTTTCAAACGACTGGCAAATTTCGGCCTTACCGTGTGGGACAAATAACTGGTAGGCTTTGGGCACACTGTCTATGATAAAAGGACTGGGAGACTGGGGGACATTGTGTGATCAAACGATTGGAAAACTGGGTGTGACAAAACAATTGAGAGACTTTGGCAAGACACGGCACATTTTGAAACGAGTGCAAGAGTGAGACTCACGGAGTGTGATGAACTTATACTGGGACACTTTGAGATTTACTGTGTGAGACGAAACTTTGAACCTTTCTTACCTTGTGATACCTTGGGGAAACACTATGCGCAACTGACATCCACACGCAACGTGAAATAGACAAATTTCAAAAGAAAAGAATCATTTACTTCTTTGCTGCCTCTTTGCAAAGTATGAATATATTTGTTTATGGAGAAAGAGAAAATTTTACATTAAGGCTTATGCAGAACACACTGTTGAACAGAAGATTATTCCTTCCAATTGAACGGGTCTAACTAAAAACCAAAAGACATGCATGTTCGAAGCTGATTTTGCATTGAAAAATGTAAGTCATCTGCATAACGTTCATAATAAGCAGTAAGTGTTGTTAGTACAGTAAACAACAATTCGTCATCAGGAAAACCAGTTCTCTCTACCTTAAACTCTATCACATGCCACTATGCGGCGTATAAAATTGTCTTCAGCTAACTATTATTTTACCACAAACACAAACAGATGCAATCCTGTCTCCACTAACCTAGCACATGTGACTTTCCGTCCTGTAGTATTTGATATAACGTGACTGATCTTGCAACAGTATCAGGTAGACGAAAACAGTAAACGACCGACATGCACAATGGCGCCAACATTATGAACTGCCAAACATAACATGTGAGTAACAATAATGCAAAAAAATTCATTTGATACTTGAGCCAACAATTTATTGTTTGTTTCATTTGATCTGTTATGGTAATCTTTCATGTTAATCCAGGGTTTAAGGTATGGTACTTAGGTGCCTCCTGGCGCCAGTGTCTTGTGCTGACCTCGCTGCATGTGATAAGTTAACACCAACCTCGATAGTGTGGAATAAACAGACGGAAAGCCAAATAGACTCGATTTGCGACAAATGGATCCAACTTCAAATTAAGGGTTACGTCAAGGTTCCCAAATAACAAGCGGGTTCCTCCGACAAGCTAACCCGTTTATTTTGGCCTAGCTTGTGGGAAGAGAACCTTGTGAGGAATGATCCAAGAGTTTAGACTAAACCAAGCGGGCTGGAATGACGGGGGGGGGGGGCGCGGGCAGGCCCGACAGCCTGTACTATTTTTAAAAAGCGGGACCTGGACGGAACGTTCCAAGATTCAAAACAGGTCTGAATGTCGGGAGCAGTCCCAACATTCTGCCCCATTAAAAAAAAAAAAACTATCGTAGGTTGTTGGTGGCGGGCCTTGATGGGAAGGATGGATGCCTTTTATGATAGGGTACGCAACGAGCCTGCCTCACTCATGCTGCCGCGCTCGCTGCAGTTACACATATAAAATCACAAAACCGCACCTAATCACACAACTGCACAATCGCACAACCATAAATAATCA
This sequence comes from Lithobius niger, assembly GCA_023313725.1. Taxonomy (NCBI): domain Eukaryota; kingdom Metazoa; phylum Arthropoda; class Chilopoda; order Lithobiomorpha; family Lithobiidae; genus Lithobius; species Lithobius niger. The sequence continues at coordinate 3,712 of JAHWFP010081555.1, forward strand.
CGTGGGTTTGAATGTCGAGGTTGGTACCGACATTCTTTCCCATTTTCTGAATGTGGCATAGCTTGTCGTCGGTGCATCTTGACGGCAGTGATTCAAGAATGAAAACGGGTCTGAATGTCGGGAGAGGTCCCAACATTCTGTTCCGTTTTCTAAAAGAGACGTATCCTGTCGGTGGTCGGACTTGACGGGAGCAATCCAAGAATGGCCTAGAATGACAATGGCCCAGCTTGTCACAGGGCGACTTTGTCGGCAGTAGACCTTGTCGCTGCCCTTCCAACAAAGGTGGGATAGATTGTCGGTGGTGAACCTTGTCGCGCTACTTTGATAAGATGTCGTTTTTTCTTTATTTTTAACTGCTCACTTGTCTTCTTACCTGCAATTTTGGTTCTCTTCATAATGCGGATTAAGTAACACCGGGTAGCTGCGAGCACTGGGCGTCAGATTCAATAGGCGTCTTGGTCCCGGCTGCATATCTCTGGCTTCCCACAGACCCGGGTCCGATCCTGGTGAAGGGTATATGTATACGTAAGGGTTTTTATCCGGGTGTTTCCCACCCGTTGCGCGGGGATTTCCTCCGGGTACTCCGGTTTCCTCCCTCATGGGGCAAAAAACAACTGAAATGATTGTGGTAACTTCCACTTAACATCTTCAGCTTGGGGCCTTAAAAAAAGCTCTAAGGTCACTGTCCGACACATTCTATTGTATTCTATTCAACACCAGACGCTGCAGGGTGCTATTTAAATAACTGTAGCTTTGAGTGCAGCTACCTATTGCACTACTTCTGAATTCGTTGAATGAAAGAAAATTGTCCGTTTTGCGATAAACCTAATTTGCCTCATTAACACTAATATTTTCAGAATTACCATATTCTTAGTGTTCACAAATTTATCTGCCGCATGTAATTATAAAGTTAGGTGTGTTACGAAATATCTTATTTCGCTCGTAAATGTATACACGGGGATCACGAAGTATTCCAACTATTGGTAAACCTAACGGCAAGCCGGAGACTTTATTCCTCCCACACGAGCGCAGCAATGCCGTTATCAAAACAGGATTTCTACTTGGATCAAAGCTGGAATTAGGGCTAATCCGAGCACCAAATTGGATAAATGGATTTTCCATGGAAATGAAGCTAACGTGTCGCATGCTGAAACCCAATGTAATGGCAGAGGGTTAGAAGTGCAGATCAAAACTGAAAGCAGCACTACGTAATATGAGGTAAAGTAAACGAGAGATAAACTCTGCGATGCAATCGTTGAACGTGCAGCTAAATAGATATCATTGGAGGCAGGGATGTCTTGGATATTGATCCTGTATGCTGCCTGCGTGGATCAGATCTGTGCACCTATGATTATTTTGATGTCTGGACTCTCCAAGCAGAGTATTCAGAAAGAATTGGGACTTTTCTCCAATGAGCAAAAAGCTCATCAAAGTTGTTCCTAAACACGCGTGACGTCACTGATGAAGCATCGGACTCATCTGCTCTTCGAAGAGATGTTTCCACTGCATCTATCGACTAAAGATGGCGGATATCTGCAGCTTTGATTCGCAAGGAATATTGACGTAAACATAATTGACAAATGGTGGCGATTGTTGTCACTCAAAGCGAAGACAAGTTTTGAAAAGTGCGCTTCAGATTTAAATAAAAACAGATGGAGCACTACGAACTACACGAAACTAAAAAAGCACATAAATATTTCATACATTAAAAACTTTTCTTCATTTTCAAAGGTAAAACATTAAAAAATCATGGGACACAACACTACCGAAACATCACCAGGGAGACGTCATATAGGAATCTAATAAAAAAATATATGCAAAAATGTTTTACCTTTGGAAATAACGACAAGTTTTCAATCTTCGAAATTTTAGGTGCTTTTTTAATTTCGTGTAATGCGTGTGCTCTATGTGTTTTTATTTAAATCACTCACGGCGACCCCGCTAAACTAAAAAAAAAGGTGGCAAGTAACTCGAGTAAAGGAAATAAACTTATTAATCCGCCGACTTTAAATTAACATTGCTTTGTAAAGTTCTTTACAGTGCAGTTATGATGGTGAACATCGTTCATGCACATGCTGAAGCACTGAGTCCGTTCCTGAAAGATTGAAGTGCGACAGCGTAATCGGCGTAATCGGGTCAGATCGGTTGCTGATCTGTCTGATTAGTTAGGAAAATACCTAATAGTCGTACAGGAAAACGAACAAAAATGTGAAAATTCTCTTTCTTAGTTTAAGAAAATGCTTAATCGTCATACAAGAAAATGTTAAAATCTTCTTTCTTAGTGTATGGAAATGCCAAATAGTCATACCGGAAAGCGGACAAAAATATTAAAATTTTCTTTCTTAGTTTAGGAAATGCTTAACAGTCATACAGGAAAACGAACAAAAATGTTAAAATCTTCTTTCTTAGTGCATGGAAATGCCAAATAGTCATACAGGAAAACGAAAAACAAATACAAAAATTCTCTTTCTTAGTTTAGGAAAATGCCTAATAGTCATACAGGAAAGCGAACAAAAATGTGAAAATGTTCTTTCTTAGACCAACAGACGTTACTACGTATGGAACGTACATTTAAGTAGCAAAACTGGTGACTGGGTGGCAACCTATAGGTGACATAATCATTGAGCGGTCACGTGGTTGAATGGCTACTGTCGTTTACTGGAAAGATTATTTGGGGATGCTGTTAGACAGAACATGCTGCTGCAAGGACGGGGATATGGAGAATGCGGAAATATTCCTATGGACAGGAATCCTCTCAACCTGCTGATGAAATGATGGAGTCGATAAATCGATTAGTTCTATTTGATCAATGTTAACTGCGCATGCCCTATGAACGATACGTATTGGTTTATCACGATAATTCACAGCAAAATATAGTCATAAGGACTTGTTTATCCATCGTTATGACGTCATTTGCTATAATCCATTTTAAAGTGGCTAGAAGATATAATAGTGTAATCATAGGATTATATTATGCACATCCCATGTGAATCAGCCTCCCTCGCTTAGTCGTTTGAACTCTTCCCCAACTTCCACACAAGTAGCAGTTCTCTGAAAGTAAGGCCTGAGATAAAAGCTTTGGAGAAAGGCATTGACGTTTATCTCAGTCGGTGTTGGGCAGAGTTCTACGCCAGTATTTTGGCGCCATCCCATTGAAACTTTGGCAGTTACAGGCCAGGTATTTCGATGGTGAACAATGACGATAAAAATTAGACTGCCAATAATTTTGGGGGCTACGATTACAACTTCTTGCCGTTAACTTGTATCTAAGTGTTGGGGTTACAAATCATAATATCTCAGATGTAAATAATTAGTTTATGATGTTACCAAGCGAAAACGCTATAAAGTCAGTAATAAAATAGTATTACACACTCTGTCTGTCTGAATTTGAATTAGGGCTTAATTATTTTTCCTGTAAGGTTGTTGCTAAATTTATAATAATTCCAACTCGTCCTTTGTGTTAAATTGTATGGTATTTCTTTTTTTTTTATTATTTCCATAGCTTACGAATTATCATATTTTTTGTAATTTTTGACCAATTTTTCCCATTTCTTAAGGTATTTTTAGAAATTTGGTAAGAAAAACGAAAAAGAGTGGACGCAATGTAAGTGAAAATTACATTAAAATAGGGTTGATTAAAGAAATTTTAAAAATGGTAGAGAAATGCTCATTGAGGACGATATTGCCTAAGGGGTTTTCACCGGGCGGTTTTGGTGTTGCAGGGCTTTTTTTTACGAGGGGGTGTTTGACATAATAATCATCGGACAGATGGCGCCACGATACATTTCATAAAACTTGTTGCAACCATGCACCTTTAAGTTTCACCTGGACTGGGCGTCGGTCAATAGTCGAAAATGAGGCTCGCCAATTATCTAAATTGTTGTTACCTGATTTTAGGGACTACCATCCAGATTCGTAATAAATAAAGTACGCACAAAACAATTTTAGTAACGCCCACACGAAAACAAGAAAGAGAGCTTCTTACCTGGCAACATGGCACGTGGAAGAGAGAATATTCTGCACGCGCGCACCAGGTAAATCCGCTGCCGTGCTCGAGGGTCAGAGCCTCGTTCTCAGACGAGACAGAGGAATCATGCCAAGGATCTGGCGCGCGTGCACATCCAAGATACCAATCCGCAAGCTTCCATTCTTTTTGTCGGCATTCTCCGTAGCCGTTAAACATGCCTAACTCCCATACGTATGGAAAGCTGTCTAGCTCATAGTTAGCTAGAACCCAACATGAAAACTGGGTAGTAGGCACACAACAAAAATTAAAAACGTCTTAAACTAAGATGTTACAGCACGATATTTTTTAATTAAGTTTTGGCATCTTTCAGTAAGAAGGTAATGTCACCTTCAAGTATACAGTGGCATCTTAAACTTTTGCATCCGTTTTTAAGATGTTTTCATCGTTTTAAACTACTTAAACTAAACCACTTGCATCTTTAAAAAAGATGCTTTGGTAGGCATTTTACAGAAAATTGATTTCACAAGCCTCTTATAATGTTGACTAGCCACATCGCTCGTTTCGCTCGATCCGTTGGCGTCGTCTCGCTTCGCTTGAGGAGGTTTGCATGAACAAACTATGACGTCATGAAGATAAAAAATATTTGACGTTATTTTTGTAGTTTTTTTCAGGTATTTGATGGTCATAATATCAAGTTACAGCCATGAAAATAGGCCTAACCGAAGCACAATTTAATTATCTTTCATTTGGTCTTACTACCATATTTGTAGGTGCTTTGGTTCAAGAGGAGTAGAGGTACAAACAGACGCATACGCATGCACAGCATACGGTTTTAATGATGTAGGTATCTTCTTGGGTGACGTTTATTAAACTCAACCTTTTTATTTTCATTTGCCTAAAACATTAGATGTTCGAATCTGAAAGTCGCTACATCTTAGTTGTATAACAGCATGTGAAAGAGACGTCTGAATCACAAACCATCTTAAGTGTTTATTATTTAACCGTGGACCAACGTAGGTCAACGCGTTGTTAAGAAGAGTACGAAGTAAACACAATAACAAGTCAGCCATCTTGCCACCTCAGCATAAAGGCCAAACTAGATTGGCTGCTCGATGCTGCATCACGACGCGGAATGGTGTAAGAAAGACGTCAAAACTGTTTGATAAACACAACACTAACCATACGATTGCAGCAATTTTGATCTTGTTGGCACGTAGTAACGCATCGCTTCGCACGAAAGTTTATTCTGTCTGGTCAAGGTTTTACTCAATGTTTACAAGTGCCATGATAAGTAAACAAATGTTAGGCTACTACTGCTTGTTAATTGCGTAAATGTCTTAGCATACGTTTAGGCGATTCCTACACAGTGTAAAGAATGCACCCACTTGATTGTTTTTAAGAATGTGGCTATAGTTTACTTATATCAGTATTTGTTTTTATTCTCATAGCTGTTTCAGCGGCGCAAATCAGCAGTAAAGTTTCAGAGCAAGGTGATTGGTGGAACACAAGCATAATGGATTAAATATGTAAAATTGAAAACTGAAATGCGGGCTAATTAAGTTTACTTACAATGCGTTCAAAAGTAAGAAAGAATATCTGCATAATGGTACGGTTTATTTATCGTAGTAAAGTAAGAAAAAAGTTAAGCTTTTCATTGTAGGGCAACTTTCGTTTCTCAGATCGTTTCTTGGTCATTTGGGACCTCAGCCTTGTTCCCTCAGATGCCTTTCCAACTCTGCGTCTGAGGTTACACGCTTTTTGGCAAAACTTGTGGGACAGACAGGACGGTAATAAGTTACGGGCCATTAAAGGCACTGTCGAGGAGTGGCACTCGGCGTGTCGCCGCAGTCGCCGTGAGGAGGTTGTGTTGGCCCGTTTGCGAATTGGTCACACCCGACTTACTCACTGTTTCCTTTTGCGGGGGGTTGACCCTCCTGAATGTTCTTGGTGTCGACGGCCACTTACGGTCCGGCACTTACTTGTTGATTGTCGCCATCTTGATGGTGTTCGTCGTCGGTTCCATCTTCCGCATGACATTGCGCGTCAGTTGGGCGATAAGTCTGTCCTCCTGTCCGGTGTTTTTCAATTTTTGCAGGAGGTACAGATGTATGACAAGATTTAGATTAGGGGTTTGAATAACATCTCTGTAATGTGTGGTGCAGTGGCAACCCGGACCACTGCACTGTGACTGAAGTTGGCGCTAATGACCAAGTTGTCGACGCGCCATTAAGCCTCAATCCCCCCCCCTCCTGATTTGGGACAATCTAGAAATGTTTCCTTTATAGTTTGATCATTCTATTAATATTTATAAATAAGCCAAATAAGACTTCTTAATAACCAACAAGATGTTTACTCTATATTTGGAGTTTGGTTAATATCTTTGTAGTGTGTGGCGCAGTGGCATCCTGGGCCACTGTACTGTGAATGAGGTTGGCGCCAATGACCTAGCTGTCGACCATTAAACCTCAACCTCAAACAGAGAAACAGACACACAAAATAAAAACTTAGTCGTGTATTCGTCCTCGGTCGCTTCGCTCGCTAGGCTCAAAAATGTTGTGATGCTTGTGGAATTTTTAGCTCAATTTGTGGGCTGTTAAAATAAAGAGGCGAGCAAACCACCTGATTTTCTCAAAGGAGGTATAGAGTAAAGATTTAATTAAGATTTTTTCAGTCCTTGATCATCATGCACTCCTCCTTAACGGCAAAACCAGCAATATCACAGGTTTATTAATATTAAACTCTAAAGTAAAATGCACAACACAGATCCTTTTTGGCTTTGAATATATTTGCACACTTTGGAAGTCTCCAGCAGACGGATTTTTTTCCATAATTTATAAGGCGGAAGAGCGTACTAAAGTACATTCTTGCGTCTGTTGTGCCTGCCTCCATAATTAATCAAGTTGGGGGATGCAGCCTTCAGGGAGAAGGAGAAATATAACTTTTTTTTTT
>JAHWFP010081556.1:12206-26386 GCA_023313725.1 Lithobius niger
AAGCCGGGTATCATTGTCACTGTTACTTTAAAAAATAAAAAGTGCATCGTAGTCTAAAGCTTGGTCAAAACCAATTGTCAATCGTAATAAAGATAAAAAAAGTGATAAAAAAAAATAGTAATAAATGAATAAAATTTCTTGCAATGATTGCAAAGGTCAACTGGATGCCCGCAAATACGTAGCCTGATCAGTAAAAAACTTTTCAAGGCTATGGTCATGGAGTTTTAATTAAAAAAAACTTAATTTTAAAATGTAGCTTTAAAACGTGTTTAGAATTAAAAATACAATAAAAATAAACCATTTTACCCTCCCACAATTTTGAGAAGGAACCGGAACGGGGTTGGACCACTGACACTGTCCCGAGGCTAGATGGGTCGCTTGGACAAGGAGCGAGCATTAACAGTGTCCGAACTCAAGGCATTCCAAATTTGAACAATTCTCACCGAGAAAAAGTTTCTACGACATTCCAAACGAGCAGAGGGAAGGGAAAGTTTCCAATTATGGCCTCTAGTACATCCGATGGTTGTAGCCAGATCAAAAAATGGTAAAGGAACTTCCAGTTGGTGGTTAAGTATCCTGTAAAGTCAGGAGGAGGTCAAATTTAATCCTGCGAAGTTCAAGAGGTTCAAGTCCAAACATGGTTAGGCGGGCTTTGTAGGGGGTTTCACGGAGACGTGACAATCTCTTGGTGAAACGCCGCTGAATTGCCTCAACAGTCAATATCACCCACGAGAAAGGGTGACCAAACAGGTGTTGCATATTCAAGGATCGGGTGGACAAACACCTTAAAAGCCCACACTCAAACAAATCTGTCGGACGTGGGAGGACGATTTAAGATCTCCAGTAAACAAGATTCCCAAATCTTTCAGTGTCACAAGAAAGGAGTATGTTGTCGTCAAGAAAGTAGGAATTTTTCTCAAAACAAGCACCAACATGGAAAGAGTGGCATTTGTTAAATGACAGTGGAAATTGCCAGCGTTTGGACGAGAGGTCAACAGTTTGGATCATAGACTCAAGGTGGGGGTGAGCTTTCGGAAGATAGGATAGGGGCACCGACCTTTAAATCGTCAGCAAATTTAAAATTTATTTGCCAGGCACAGGTTTGCAATGACGAAAACCGAAGAACAGTGTTTAATGCACGGCGGTGACGTCACGCCAACACATCCCAATGCTAAAAGTGTAGCCGTTATATACGGTTAATCTGAAAACCCACACACGTGACCGTGGGTTAATTTTGATAACCCACACTTTTTCGATAACCAACACTTTTTTTTTGATAATCTAACACTTTTTCCGCGCTCCACACAACCACTGCTCTACCACGTGACATACTTTGCAAAACTACCGTACACAAAAATTCAACCAACATAAATAAGTACATTTGCAACCTGCAACATTTATCGTACTAACACGGAAAAAAAAAAAACCTCGCATAGGCTACTATGCTAGGACCCCCACTAGGGATGTGCGATACTCGAAAAATTCGAGCCGAGCCGAGTATGAAACTTGTACTCGAACTCTGCTCGCGTCCATACTCGAAAAACTCGAATCCGGCGAAAATGCGATAACTTGGTCAATTTTTGACCGATTTTGACATTCCAATATACCAAATCGATCGTCTCGACGAGAGCTTTCCAGTGGTTCAGATTAAAAGCCAATAATTGAAACCATTTTCAAGTTATATCCTTAAAATTGGAAAACCTTGACCCACACAGTCAGCTAAGCACCATCTTTGTTCTTATTATGTTACCAAATTGAAGAGAAACTTGCAAACAAAATATTTTCATCAAATACTCGAACTCGGCTCGATACTCGATTCTTCTGTTGCAAACTCGGCTCGGCTCGACTCGAATTAAAATTTTTCTACTCGCACATCCCTAACCCCCACCCATGCAGGAATGGTCCAATCCTCCAACCCGTCACTCCGACAGTACTAAAACTAGGCTACCGACACTTGTAAACACACCTAAAAACATACGATACTCAAGCGAACAGCACATTTATAACCTGGCGACATTTTACACACTAACATGAAAAAAAAAAATACCTCGCGTACGATGCTAGCCCCCTCCCCACCCCCACCCACGAATGATAGTCCAACCCGAACCCTCCACAACCTTTCGTTCCGACGGTACGAAAACTAGCCTACTGACACCTTCTAAACACACTTAAAAACCTACGAGACTCAAGCGAATAGCGCATTTTATACGCTATATCTTATTTAAACTAATAAAGTAGAAAAAATACGGTTTTACCTTAAACACAAACGTCGGTGACTGGGACTGGATATAGGGACGTCCTCGCGTACGTGAGACTTTCGCAGACAGGAAGTTTAAACCGGAAGGGTTCAGGAATTTACGTCATAATTCACAAATAAAATTTTCAAATTTTCAAATTTTTTTTTAATCTCAAATAACTAGACATGTTGGCTCGACGTCACACCTTAGCATTAAAACACATATCCGTGAATTAGACCAGGTTATCCCGAAATAATTGCTCGTCTGCTCGAAACGGAACAGTCCAAAGATCCAGGGATAGCAAAATCGAACTCGCGCTGGCACGCTCGTGCGATTTCGCAACCCCTCGGTCTTTGGACTGTTCCGTTTCTCGCAGACGAGCAATTATTTCGGGATAACCCGGTCTACTTCACGGATATCTATTACTTATTTAACTGTTAGGCACAGCAGCAAACATATAACACATGACCCATGTGTGAGAAAAACCTTCATTTTTTTTTTAACAATTGTGACGACTGTGGTTAATTCTTGACGTTGTAGATTATATAGCTGTAGCCAAAAAACAACTCACTTGTTACAATTTACTAACAAAGAAAAATAACTTTTATACTTTATTCCCACTTAGATAATTTGCAATTATTTACACTGGAATATTGAGACCATTTTGCATGAAATTAGCTAAAACTTAACAATATTGAGCTGGCATTTCCTTTCCTTCCAATCCAGCTAAAATGTTTCGAACTGTTAATATTGCCATGGAAGTGCGAGCTTCAGTCGTTGCACTTCCGATGTGAGGAAGAATAACTGAAACAAAGGAAAATAGGTGAGACAAAAAGTTTCTTTCGTAATGCTTTCCACATTAGTAGCATGGGAACCACCGGCCATAAATTAAGACAAGAAGCAGTCTGCTCCGAGTAAATTGCACAATTCTTGGAAATATAAATAACCCCACCAGTACGAAAATTTAGAATCTTTCTAAAACATCACAAGCCCCTTGCCTGAAATGCGATGCAGTCAATATAGGAGAGACCAAACACACGCTCCAGGAAAGAAAGAACACGTGGGAGCAACCCGACGAGGAGAGAAGCTAAATGGTATAAGCACAAGATCGACTGGAGCAGCACTTCCATCCTCCTGCATTCCAACACAAAACAAGAAGCTCATCTTCGTGCAATTGAATCCTCAGCAATCAAGAACTTCTCTAATCGCCGGATTCCTCTCCTGAACCTTACAGGACCGTCTTATAACCAAATTGACAGTCTCCTTCACGCAGACTTGACCACACAACTTGAATCCAAGTGGAACTGCGCGAGAGTGAATTGGACTGATAGTGTAGATCGTATCGTAGAGATCAGGGTTTAAATTCGGAGTAAACATCATCATCATGTAGGTTAGGCTAAACTTTGTTTTGTGCAGACTTCTGATGTTTTAGAAGGATTCTAAATTGTCGTACTGGTGATAAAGTGTTATTTAAATTTTCAAGAATGTCGTTACTAGGGATCGACCGGATACCGTTTTGACAGATCGGTTCTTGATACTGGGTAATACACAGACAACAACGAAAAAAGTTGTTTATTTTTTTCCCCTTATAAGTTGCAGCTATGGTGTTAATTTTCCCTTTGTTTCACATTATTTTCTTACATTAAACACTTAGAAGTCTTACGCTATTATGAGTACCAGTATAATTGCATGTACACTACAGAACTGTTTTTGCAAGTTATTTTTGAAACAGTTAATCAATCAGAAAACATTTTTCTAGTTAAAGGATTAGCCTACTGCTTCATTTCGAAAAATAATTTGCAAAATTTTGCAATATTTGTGAAACCAGTAGCCTATGTAGTCTATGCATTGAAAAAAAAATCAAAATCACAACAGGTCTTTTATTTACGTTGGTTTCGTTCCGTTTTGTATTGCGCAAAGTGTAACAAAGACCGAAAACAACATAAAAAAAAGCTGTATTTTTTTATCATTTTATGAACAAAACTGTCTCGACTCTTGCAACATGGAAGTCGTCTTTGGTTTATCATGCTATTATTTCTTGCTAGTTTTTGATGCCGTCATTAAACCGTCTTACTTTTCAAATTTAACCCCTTGGCGTCCAAACCACGATTAATCGTCACTTCAAAACCGTTTCTAAAACTCTGGACGCACCTTCGATTAAAAGTCCCATTTGCAAAGAAACACCGGCATTGCATACAACGGAGGTGTAATTCCGCCCGAATTAGGTACTTTGGCACACGTATTTTGGATTTATTTAATTTAATATCATCTTTTAATTACCTCAATTGATGTTTTTGTTGGCCGTGTTGTCAAAATTGACGTGAAATTGCTTTTGTTTGCTAAAACTAGCCCTTGGTTCAAGCTGTCGTAATGCAACAAACAGCCGCCATCTTGGTAGCGTTGGAAAGCTGGGATTCCCCGATTGGCACGTGTATAGCAAGCACATGATCACTAATCGGCTGCGGGGGCCAGTCGAGGTCACAGCCATTGGAACTAGCAGGTGCACGTTGATTGGCTGGGAGCGCGATGGCGGCCGTAAACGCATTGCTTTTAACGATAGTGAATATAAATTAGGAAATAAAACAACTTTAAACTACTTCTACTATATTAAAAACTTAAAAGGAATTCGGAAGTCATAAGGAATTCGGAAGTCATAAACAACGCTGTAATGGAAGAATAACCAGAGGTATATCACTTCAAGGTCTCCCATGTCCTGCAACGGAAGGTGAATATTTGCGTAGGTCGAACTTCTACTTTTTTTTTTTAGTTATGAAAACCTAATACGATTGTAGGGATCGACCGAATCCGAATCCGAACCGGATCTGAAGCCGGATCTTTAGGGTTCGGATTCGATTCGGATTCGGCAAAATTTTAATGTCTGGGCGATTTTTTAATAACTTCGCTAATTTCTGGCCGTTTTCAACGTTTCAATATACCATTCGAAGCGTTTTTTCACCAGCTTTCCAATGGAGCTAATTTCAAATGGCTAGCATAAACTATTCAGAAATTATAAGTGAAAAACCAATAAACAAGTTGCGAAAATAGGTACTGGAGTCTTTTAAACTTTACTCACTTTGCTACTTTACTCAGCTAGACTGAAAATTTAGTCTGTATAAAATCAACAAAGTTTTTATTTTGGATTCGGTTAGGATCCGGATCCGATTCACCAAATCTTGTAAATTATCCGGACTCGATCCGGATTTGGTAAAAGTAGATTCGGTCGATCCCTATACGATTGTCCCAAGTATATTTTTGTGCAATAATTTACACTGTAATTATTACATCAGCAATTTTTTATACCCGTAGATCGCTTGGAGTTATTTTACTACGATTTATTTTACCAAGGCATGCAACCGGTATCCAGTTCAATCCGGACTCGGTCGATCCCTAGTTATTACATCACCACTGTCATCGCTGGTAGCTGGTTTTCCAAACTGCGCATTTTATTTCCTTTGCTAATTTGGTAAAAACAGAAAAATACCTTTACAATGTTAAGAATATTTGGTACGCTTTTTAATCTAGGCAAACACAAGCAACGCATCAGTATTTTGCGTCATCAACATTAACAGACAGCTAAAAGTGATACAATTTTCTGCTGTGATTCAAGTACTAGCGGTGTGTACATATTAGCAGTTCATCTATGCAAATAAGATAATCATAGTACCAACCCATACTGATTATTTTGAACTTACAGATTAATACAGCTCTTCAATGAAAATAAATATCGCATGTTAATGCACCTTTTTTTTACTCTAAAAAAGCTGAAATTTAGATACTTAATTTCTCCTACGTCTTTCAACATTTTCCACTCAAATTTAGTACATAAGCTTTGTTAGACTTGGTGAACATGTGTATCAACTTTTATTAATTTTAAATTTGCCACATCTGGACTTGAGCTGGAATCACGATTTTCATTTTTGGCGCACGTTTATACAGGTCACTATACAGACAAAAATATTGTCCTAGTATGCTGGTTGTTAGCTCATTTGAAAGAGAGACTTCCACAAATGTGCCCTTATGTATAATAGAAATTTCGATACTGGTCATGGTGTGGTATCGGTTTTGTTTTAAACATTGTTACAATGCCTTGAGGTTGACTTAAGATTAAACTAATGCTAACAATGTTGGTGACCAGAAAGCATTATCCTTATTACGAATTTGTTTATATAGTGGTTTGAAGTCAATGTCGGCTTGCCATCCTTCCTGTAAATATATGAATAACGGCTGAAGCTGCTGAAAGACATGTAATGAATGAGCGAGCAAAATTCAGTGTGTTTGCAAGGAGTACAGGAGGCAAAGGTTTCAGATACTATAGTGTTGCTGTATCCAACCACATACCAGTATATACAAATAAAACTTTTGATGCCAAAACCTGTATCAGTCTGTTGTGGCGATGGTGGCTGCCTCTCTTCTTTTCCCTGTTCGTGTTGGTATTTGGTTGTCACGTTCTTCACAACATTCTGGATGTTCATCAATGGCAATGAACTCCTTTTTGGTGGCAGACTAAATGAGCACCTGAGTGCCTTCCCAAGCGATGGTATGGTTCGCGTTCATCATTTGGTCAGGAACTCCACAATTTGTTGGTGCTCTACAGACTGTAGGTGCTCAGAAATTTGTTTACTAATTTGTCTATGGGTATCTACCACATAAACGTCTCGGCAGTTTTATGCATGGAATGGTGTACAGCTGTCCGTGTGATGGGGGTACAGTTGGTTTTGTTCCTATGCTTTAGTAGACTGCAGTTCAGGAACTCGTTGGGGTGCTTCATGTATCTGCACTGTTTATCGACCGAGCGTTCAACCGAGCCAGGAGTTGGAAAGAACTCCCCCAAAAGGAAAAAAAAACATCTCAGCAGAGCCCAATAAACATCATCACATACTTGCAAGGGCAAGTTCGGAGTGAACTGCTTCTTTAAAAATTCTGCCAACCTGCGATCTGTACTCGGGGGTAAATCCACACGCAACATTGAAGGAGGATTCAAGATAGCTGATATAGCACTCAGTTGAAACTCAGCGCAGGTACAAGAAGCACCCCAACCAATTCCAGAACTGCTGTTACCAAAGAATAGGAGTCAAAGCCATTGTAGCCATCAACGTGGGAGAGACCCATTGACAAATTAGCAACTGAATTTCTGAACACCAAGAAGGCGTTGCTTTACCGATCAGATGCACATAAAATCCACCACCATAAATGACTCCACCCTACGAGCACTTGAGTGCATTGGCATTGATGAACACCAGAATGTTGTGAAGATCGTGGCACCCAAACTCTACGCATGCTTGGAGAAACACCAACACAAGAGGGAGGAGAAGAGAGGGAGCCACAACACACTGATACAGGAAAGAGGAAGCAACAGCGCATAAGTTTGAGAAACACACAAGTCCAACTAAGTTAAAAGCCAGTGATACTATTCAGAGGCCTGAAGAAGGTGGCAGATTGTGGGCCAACAACGACCAGAATCAATGCCAACGAAAATTTGCTGCTACTCTAAATATTCGGTAATGCGTATTTCCAACTTTATTTCCGTTCAGCCAAAACCATGTGCAATTTATCCCTAGGACACGGGGTGGTGTAGGTAACAGGGGCTCAACTAGCAACCAAGAATTGTAGTTTTCAGAAGAGTTTGTGCCTACCAATTATTTCTCAGCAGAAACTCTTCTAAAAACTATTGGTCCGACTTGGAAACTGTTGAAATCTACGATGTTCATTCAACCTAATGCTACAACCAATACACAGGACTCACCACAATTGTTTAGTCTGGTGAGGGGATGATCTTCTGGCAAAGGCTCTGGGACAGTGACATCAATGCCGGCTCCTTTAATTGTTCCCGAGATCAAAGCAGCGTACAAAGAATCCTGATGCACAAGTCCTCCCCTGCAAGTAATCAAGTAACATTCAAGTTGCTGCGAGAGCCATTTAGTACGGATGTGCCAGTTATCGGAGGCAATTCCGATATACCGCATTAGATCACATACACTGCACTTTTTCGATATATACATAAACGACGATAAATTCGCTAAATATTGGCCGATTTTGACGTTCAAATACACCATTATAAACTTTTTTTCGCCAGCTTTCCAATGGTGCCAACCAGAAGTCATTGGCTCCACCCGTTCTGAAGTTATATGTAAAAAACCATTTAACTTATCTATTTGTAAGCCACGTTTGTTGAAAAATGTAAGAAAAACTGCTGCTTGCTGGAATTTTAGAAGTAATATATCATAAGTGATCGTCTGTTGATTAATTAATCTCAACATTTTCACATATTTCGACTTTTACATCTTTACAATTGTGCAGGGTAAGGTCTAGGGAAAATGGCTGCAGGGAAAAAAGCTTCATACTACATTTTTTTTTAAATTTTCTTTAATATTTTTATGAGGCTATGTTAAATATAAGTTTTTTTCTTGCAGCACATCGGCAGCAGAAACTGCATTACTCATTTTTTTCAAAATAATCATTTAGTGTTGCATCGGCAAAAAAGCTACATCGGCACATCCCTACTATTTAGTATTTATTACAAGGTCATACTCAAAGTGCAACAACAAAAAACAAATTGTGAGGAAACCCAAAACTGACACTAAAGGGCTGTATGTACTCCTACTTCTGGTCAAGTGTGCAACAAAACGTACATTAAGCATGAAAATGGCTGACAGTGCAATGTTGCTATCTATTAAGGCTGTACGATATCGAAACCATGGCGACAGCAACACTGAAACTCGAGTCTGTTCAATGATTTACCATAGACAACTAAAAAATTAGCAATCAGGATTAAATTTGGATATGCTACCATAAATTCATGCAGTAATCCTTAGTGGCAAATTGTGGTATGCTAAACTAAAATTTTGAGTACACCTGCTCATGAAATTTTCACGAGTTTTAAGTCAAATGTTTAGTGCGAGGTATCTGTCCAAGGTATTGGTAGAAATATGAACTCTCCGATGCAATAATCGGTATTGAACAGCCTTACCAGCTATTTTAACAAATATTATCAAACTGTGTTGAATCTTGCGTAAAATTGCAGCTTGAATTAGTTCATCAGTTTTTATCCCTAGAATACCTTCCCAATTAAATTTTTGCGTTTGTCTTCTCAAAACAAAATTCCAGACTCTAGTTTAAAAGCGTCTTCTGCTGACCAACATACCTAATGGATAATATTTCTTGGAGGCTGATGCCAAATTTGTGTGGAATGGGTGCCATCATTATTGTCCAGGCGCACTGTTGGTGGTAATACTGTAGGTAGGATAAGTTGGTATTTTAGGGATAAAAACTGATAAAACTAATAGTGTTGGGCGGTATACCAGTTCTCACGCGGTACCAAATACCGTGTATTGTTAAAACACCGGTGTAGTTTCGCAATGAAAAAAGACGCCAAAATTATAACAATAGTTCATTTAGTTCTTTTGTTGTTGGGCTCAAAACAGTGCAACAATCAGTTAAATGTTGACAATGGTAAAATTGGAATTCTAGACAATGCACAAAAGTGGAGCCAAATTGGATACTTAGATGCTACAAACAGCTTTTGTTTATCTTTACATTTCTACTTCGATAGCATGTTTACTATAAATGTTAGAGAAGATGTTTTCTTTTTATAAAATATGTTGTAAAACATGCATTAGCTTAAATCAGGGGGAAAAATCTTTCATTAACACTATCAACAAAACACATGTTTCAATAAAAGTTTGCTATAATAATCCGGTGTTGGTATCAACAACACTAAAATACCACATACCGCCTCATTCATAAGTACCGGGGTACTATGCTTGGTACTGGTACCGCCCAACACTAGATTAGGCAACTTAAAAAAAAAAATTCCGTTGGATCCGGAGCTGCCGGAGGAGGTACCGTCAAATTTTAAGAACCGTTAACTACCGAGTACCGCGGTACCTAGGCTGGTACCGGTACCGTCACAAAAATTTCGGGTACCGCCCAACACTAAAAACTAATCAGGCTGGGGAATGGGAAATCTGTTACCGCAGGATGCCTTCCCAATTAAATTTTTGAATTGCAAAAGCCTTCAATAACTTAAGGTGGTGGGCTGTTGCCGTCGTCTCCTCTCGGGTTCATTGGCAGATGCTTTGATGGACCCTCAAGACTTCCAGGAGAATGGCGACTGAACCGATGAAGGATAAGGCTGCCGCCTGGCTTGATACATCCCTTACATAATGTGATGTAAACATAGTTTCACACCTCCTACAGGAAAGTAATTATACACTGCCCAGGAAATAAAGAGGGCACGGATATCCTATTTACATTTTCCGAGGTAGCTGAATCAGTATTCTTGTATCCAAAGCCTGATCTTAACCAAGAGGCTATTATTGCAGGAGTGGTCTGGACCGTGTTTGATCGACAGAGCAAGAACAGCTCTTTTCTTTTTACCATTTTGGATCCTTGGTTGCTTCAAGGTAGAATCTTAGGACCTGGATGTGCTACTGAAATCTTTCATCCTTATTTCCAGCATGTCAGAGTGCAGGGGCTGAACGTTTTGAGGCTTTGGATGAACCCTGCATTTTCTCCCGAAAAGACGAAGCCGCATCCAACTGTACTCTGGACCGAAACCATGTTAATGGCCCGAATCTCGCTACACCTTTTCCTGGACGCATGAACTAGAAGTAACACAGTTGTTTTAGCGAGTAGAGTAAAGAAGCACTTCCAAGTGGCTCATAAGGTTATTTGAAAATACTGACAACACTAGGGGCAGATTCCAATGAGGAACGGGGTCACAGAATTTTCGTTACTGAAGGATTTGATAAGTCTTGTAATCTGGATGTCCTCTCGGACTGCTTGTGATCCAGATGTCTGAATGGTAAACCTTTATTGCAGATATGTTCAACCATCAATCCCGATCCGAAAATATTATTTAAGAAGTTGGTCAGCTGTGCTAGACATGGAGCCAGGGGATCGGTCTTGTTCCCGAGGCATCAAGATGCCATCGAAACTATTTGCCTTCTTATATCGATCCGCTTGGGAGTAACTGGAGGATAAAAGCCAGAGTGTTCTTGCGACTTGTGAAGAATCAGTCCTCCTCTTCTGTGTTAACAGATCCTTTCTTGTTCTTTCGGGCAGGGTTGTCGCAGGTGGGGGCGGCGCCATTGATGAAGAGGGGGGCGAAGTTTCGGTTGAATTAGTGGGTTCGGCTGATGAGAAAGAGAAGTAAGAGCACATCGAGCAAGACGAAGTGTTTAAAGATGTCACCACACGGGGAGTGACATTTGAAGCTGTGGAGAAGACAGTTGTGAGAGAGTCAACTAATGATCTCTTTCCTTCTTTCTCTTCATTTATTCACCACGAGTCTTAGCTTCCAGGTTCTTGTGGCAAATGAAGGGCCAGTCCTTGGGTGGGATGGAAAGATAGATTATGCATGGGTCATTATGAGAGTCACAAAAGCAGTGATTTTGGCACGCTGTGTGGGGGTCATGCCGTTTCTTTCTTGACACAGTTGCAGCACAGGTGCAAGTTTCTTGAATTCTGGCTTTCGAGGGGTCCCATCCACGAATGTTGGTGGGGAGGACAGCCGAGCCACCTCTTCGTTTTGGTGTCATGACAATTGTAGATGCGAAACAAAGCGGCAGAAGGCGCAAGTATGTGAGCAGCGAGAAGTTGAGATTGAGGTAAGGCGGTCCAGAGAGGACTGGTGCCCGGGCGGCAGGAGAGGAAAACGGTGACATGCCTACAGGCTTTCGGTGAAAGAGGGTGCTGGACCATGGTGAGACGAAGAACATGTGGGAAGAATCTATGAGTAAGTGCGGGATTCGCAGTGCGTCATTCGCCAATAGATGAATTAGGATGAGTGGCAGAAAAGAGAACAAAGAGACTGGATGAAGAGGTGACAGAATGCGCTCAGGAAACAAGATCAACAGTCAGGTATGTATTGGTTCGAAAAATTCATCACAAATAGGGTGGAATACTGGTACGCCTAAACTACCATAATCATTTGCAAAACACTTTTCACTTACCTACTTATGTTTATAAATATGGCAGAACGCTTCATTTTGGCAAAAGCTGCTTCATTAAACATCTGTTTTGTCTGTGTTGTCAAAGGACAGCAGGCAACGACAATATCCGAGCTATTTAGAAGCTCTTCAAAGGAGACAAACTCGGCATCTAGCGCTTCGGCTTAAAATAAAACAAAAAATATTGTTGAGTGATTCCTAGATACGATAAAGGGTTAACACACCAAACAGTCTATATTCAAGATTGGCCTTGTGAGAATAACCTGAGAAAACTGCCCAAACTGGGACTCGAAGCTAGGAGCTTCTTGCATACTAGTCGAGTGCTGTGACCACTGAGCTACCATGGCAGATCTGACTACAAACTGCGGTCTAGCTTAGTAGCTGCCAAACCGTTCTGAATGGTGACCTAAAGACCACAAACATACACAAGGACGTGAAGCAACTTGTTTCTTGGCCACACAGAAATAATGCAAGCAATACAGAAAGAATAAATAATTCACAAGGTAAAGAGTTAACAAAGCACAGTCACATCAAAGACAGGCTTTATGAGAATACAAGATACGCTAATCTGAGAAAGAAAGACAACAGCCCCAACTGGGACTTGAAACCAGGACTTCTCACATAGTCCCAGTCGGGATACCTGTCTTTACTTTCTCAAATCAGTGCATCTTGTATTGTTATACGGCCAATCTTTAATGCAGACTGTTGGCTTCGTTTACCCTTTATCTTGTGATTTAGTTATTTACTCTTCCATTATTTCTAATGTGGAGGCCAAGAAGCAAGGTGCTTTCCCTTGAGGGGGTGCAGCGTCGCTGTGCCCGGATGGTATTTGGTGAATTTGATTACGATGCATGCGCTTCCGGCATGATGAACACTTTAGAATGGCAGCCATTGAGTGTTTGCAGAAAGAAGAAGCGACTCGGACTCTTCCACAAGATAAACCACGGGAACACTATCTTAAATCCTGTTGATTACCTGGTCGCCCCTGACTACATGGAGAAGCTCGCCCATGCAAAAAAGGTTACGAGGTACCAGTGCAGAATGAATGTTTTAGCCTCTTCTTTTTTTCCCCAAAACTACCTGGTACTGAAATGAGCTAACTTGTGAAACTGTACAAATCCCGAATTTTATCGCATTCAAGAAAAACTTGGATGCTCAGCATTCGCACATATTGCGCAGCCATAAAGTTTTTTTTTGGCTTCGTTTGTAAGTTTGATGTCATTTTAATGCCTTTATGGTGCTACGACTAAGTTAAATAAATAAATAAAGTTAAATAAAATATTGTGACCTTTGGGCCACCACTGAGAGGGTTTGAACAGCTATGGAGCTCGGCTGGAGCCAGTAGAAAAGCACCACACCGGTAGCACTGTGGTCAAGAGCACCCGGCCTAGTATGTGGAAAGTCCTGGGGTCAAGCCCCAGTCGGGGCAGTCGTCTTTTTTCTTTCTCAGATTGTCTTATGTATTCTCAGAATGCCAGTCTTTAATGCAGACTGCTTGCTTCGCTAACTTAGATATCAAGTCTGGGTTTGTGTAAAATTCTACAAAATGTAACGCAAGCTGTGTTGCTTCAAAAACACAATAACCCGTAGTCTAGTCTGTAATCAGCAATTCGCCACGATTGCTTGAAAAGTGAAGGTCTCTATAATATACTGAACTGCAGGGTGGGTCTCTTATCGTCCCAGGTCATCAAGAAGCTCGGACCAACCTGTTTAATTACGTAAAAAGAAAATTAATCCAAACTCCGTTTTAATGCGATTATTTATGTACGGAGGAAAATACGCAATATTCCAGACAGGCAAGAACGATTAAACAATTCTTGGCAAATTTTCGATAGTCAATTTGCTGTGGATGGAAAAAAAACCTAGCCGACTATCATCTTCAGGCACGCAACAAAAACTCCAAACACCACCACTTATTTACAGTTCATTAGAGTCGAAATTGGCGTTAACTTGGCCTCCGATATTTACAAGGTATATACAAGGTAGGTGCGCG
>JAHWFP010081557.1:0-12140 GCA_023313725.1 Lithobius niger
TCGCACAATAAAAATAAAAGTGGACATGCCATTTACAGCAGAGTCCATAAAGGGGAAGGTAAAATCCCCCCCCCCCCCCTCGAAAAAGATTTATTTATGTCAATGAAAACGTATCGAATTTTAACGTTTGTAATTTGCGCTCATTTATGAACAAACACCCTTCGTAGCATCCGGGAGTGCAGTGAAGACCAGTGTATGACCATTTACGCAAAAATTTCCTGGATGCTACGACGGGTGTTTGTTTGTATTTCCTCAGTGCAGTTTTATTTCTGTTCAATGTACGTATTTGCTAATTCGTAGTAACGCTTTGTGAATTTCCTTGGATGCTACGACGGACGTTTGTTTATATTTTCTCAATGCAGTTTCATTTCTTTAGCAATCAGCATCCATCTACCCAGATGCTACAGCATCGTCCTTTCTAAAAGTGCCCACTTTTAACTTTTCGCTGGTGCAATAAGTATACATTTTCAACTTATCATCCGTATACTTCAACTTATCGCTCGCGGTAGTCATTGTTTTAACTGTCCATTTTCAACTTATACGCGTCAACCATTGTTGTAACTCTCCCGGTTAAGTTATTTATACAGAGAATTTGCAACAATGAAAATGATAAACGTATGGTGGTAAGTTGATGTCATGAGTTTTAAACAACGGTCCATCTGATAAGTTGATTTTCGTTTAGTTTTAAACAATAACTTATAAAATGGACCATTGTTTAAAACTAAACGGAAATCAACTTATCAAATGGACCTTTTATCTAACTTACTACATTGCAGTTTTCATGGCATGAACCAAATAATTAATGAAAATACTACGTAACTAAAACTTAAGCTTCGGAATTGAGAATTGAAATAAGTTTGCATCTGTAGTTATTTAACCCTTCTCGCGCCCATTTGGCTTTCCGTCCTTCTTAATAAATTGTAATACTAACACTGTCTGGGCTATGGAAGTTGCAATAGTTCACCAGCACTGATCTTTCCACAACGGTTAACCACGAAACAATAACCAAGCACCCAATTGTTGACGATATCAAAACCGAACGCGCAACAATAAACAAGCAACCAAAATTCAACACGCGCAATACTATTGCTGCAATGAAAACTGTCATCGAACAACGAAGATAAAGACTAGGTCAAAAACAAAGTATGATCATAAATACTTTATAGCCATACTTTTGAAACAAATGGGAGCTGATAAGTCGTTTTGTCACACTTTTTTTCTCTGGAATAGCCTTCGGACGCTCTTTCAGTCCTTGGATATACAGTAAAAGAAAAAGGGTGACAAAAACAACTTATCAAATGCCATTGCTGTAAAACTATAGCTATAGCTATAGGTGTGTGCTTATCCCATGCCTGTGAATCAGTCGAATTTATGAAGGCGCACATAAATCCGTTATGTGCGTCTACGGATTTATTTATACTTGCGCATCTGGACTTATCTTGCGCCTTGGCAAGATAAACGAAAACTAAACCTTCTCACACGAGGGAAAATATCAGGAAAATGAACGCGCTCGTAGCATTTGCGTACGTTTAAAGGGACATGAATCTTTCCGGTATGTCGTGCGACCCGTTGAGAATAGCGTTTGCAACATTTACACAAGTTAGAGTCACAGTCATCTCGCACGAAAGAAAAAAACAAGAAAATGAATGTGTTGGCAACATTTAAATACGTTTGAGCTATTGTCGCAAAACCGAGTCATACATGAAAGCCAACATGGATGCATGTACCTTTAAACTAACGTTGCAAACCTAAGCCATACAGAAAGCCAGCCTGGTAGGCATGTACCTTTAATGAGGTGAGTGGCTTGTTGTTTGTTTCTTTAAAAGAAATGGCGTTGTGCATTCAATCGCTTGATGCAAACAAGTGCTAGGTAGTACTGGATAGCGCTAGATAGTGCTAGATTCTAGACTCTCATTCGATGACAACCTGTCTTTACAGGACAACTGGCATGTAAGCTAATCCACCTGCTTTCCACTTGTTGCTAACCCACGTGTAACGAACGCGACAACGACATAATCGTCCATTCGTTTACAAGACGCAAACGCCGGCGTCTAAATCGAGCTGGTGACTCCACTCGCGCATTTGTTGGTTCATCTCCAGTGTCTCTCTCCGCCGTGGGATCCAAAATATCCATCGACGAACGGGGGAGGGGATCGTTGAGAGGGGGGGGGGGGGGGGGAGGAGACGGGAGAAAATGAACTAAGGAATGGAGCGGGGGTGGAACCAATGATGGACGAATCGTGAGCGCTCGAAACTTTTCTCAAATCAACTCTTTTTAAGTTGATGACAGATCCGTTGGGTACGTTTCTCAGACGAGTTGAGATTTGTAAATAACAAATGCCAAAAATAGTTGTTCACTTCCTGCGCGTAAGAAAGCTGCGACCTAACGTTTGTGGCATTTGAAATAATTGACGAGCGGTGAGTTGATTGTGTGTCATGTTCCTGCCTTTACCTTGTTTATAATTCATTTTATGAGAGTGCTTCGCAAAGAATAGTCGTATCGTTCGGTGTAAAAGGCTTTCCTTTCTTGGCTTGCTAACTGTGCATTTATTGAACCGGAAATAATCATTCATCCGAGTACGTGAGAGTTGTGGCTATGAACTACGCAGATTGTATCACAGCCTGTGATATCGTAACATATTTCAGAGCTGCGATCACACATTAGACGATAATATTGTTGCAGAAGTAAAACCGGACACTATTCAGGCGAATGGTTGCATGGGATGTAGGACACGTAGGCACCGCATAATTAGGCACCGAACGCATAGATACCCCAATTTAGGCGCTGGACAAACAGGCGCTCGGACAAATAGGCACCCGGACAAATGAATTTTTTTTTTTTTTAAATTGGGATTGATTGCCCTCAAATTCTATATAGTTTGTTTTAAATCTGAAACACTTATTTGCGTGCTACCGTTTGGGGGAAAGGGGGGAAGGGATTTTCGAAATTTTTTGTGGTGAATTAATATTCCAAATTGCGCTGCCGTGCTCGCTGCGGCAAACACATAACATCAGATACGCTAGTCTAATGGGGATGCCAGCAAATCTTCAGCACTTTTGAACGCTACGAACATTACATGGCAAATTCCCCCTCCCCAATTTGACGGCAATCCATCACGCTTAATAAAAATTGTTAAACTTTATGATTATTTGTCCGGTGTCTATAAGTCCGAGTGCGCATTTGTCCGAGTGCCTATTTATCCAGTGTCGGCTTACCGGCTGCCGCTGGGGTCAAGACTCAGTACAAACGGTGGAATCAAGAATTGTGTTGGAGACTTTTCTCTCCTGATGTTACGTACAAAACCGAACTCGATGGCCACGAAACTTGGCAACGACGATCAACGAATCAGCCAAATGCTTGTGTCTGTAAATTCATTTAATTATCTCAGGTTTGTTGCTTTTAAAGAATTCTTTCCTTTCCTTCTACAAGATTTAACGAACCACTGGTGTTGAGCCGGCCCACTAACCGACAAATCTGATCTCTTTAAACTCCAATTTTTGTTTGAGAAACCTTCACAATTGCTTAGCAGCAGAAAGATTAAGCTGCTGTTACATAAAGCCTGATTTGGCAGGTGACCTGTATACCAAAGGCAGATGCGACCTTGACATTTTTCTTCATGTTTGTCAGTAGGGAAAGCAAAAAAAAAAAAATTACACTGAAAGGAAGTTTTTATTTTATTTTTATAATTAACTTCTTGGAGCTTACGCCACCCGTAGTAAACTAATGTTTGTATAGAAGACGTGACGCAATTTTGAACATTGCTAAATTCAAAAAGAAAGAAATTTAGCAAAGAAAAGTGAGGGATGGTAACAAGGAAAGCTTTGTTCGTGGCAGATTCTGAGAGAATGATCAGAAAACATCAACTGTCCCATTCGATGCGATGCATTCAGAAAAACACGCTGAACGGAAACTCACTTAAAGGCGTCTGTTTACCATTTCGATAGCGTTCCCCATTTTCTAAACACATCATCCACGTTCCAAATTCTCCGTCATCCAATAGGCTGATGTGGGTCACCTGATCTTGTTTCAGTTATGAAAATCGCGGCGCTGCTGCAAATAGTACTGTTTCATTTTTAATTTATTTTTAATTACCGCTATTTTCTTTATACTGCTCGAAGATTCTACGGTGCTGCATTTAGGAGTTGAAAAGGTGAAAAGGCGTCTTTAAAGGTGCCTATTGACCAAATGTCAGGCTGCAGTATCTAGCGCCGTCTACCATTATTTACTTCTATGTAGCACTTGATTTCAACAAGCGAAGGAATGCGCAAAGAAATTTTTCTCACAGCAAACAAAAAGCATATTTCTTTAAAGTGTGCGTAGAGTATCTTGAGTCCTGCACGTATTTATGATCGGCTACGTCTTCCTGGAGAGGGTTGCTTTAATCGGCGGCCACCATTGTTTTTGTAACTATTTTGGATATCAGCAAGGCACTCTGCTACCATCATCCCACAAGCGATTATCTGTGTTCATTGTGGGGCGAACTCAAGATAGGATGCGGACACTATAATTATTGCGTGTAAAGTTGCTGCGTCGACGTGCACCAGGGAGCA
Source organism: Lithobius niger (assembly GCA_023313725.1). NCBI lineage: Eukaryota > Metazoa > Arthropoda > Chilopoda > Lithobiomorpha > Lithobiidae > Lithobius > Lithobius niger. The sequence goes on from JAHWFP010081557.1 coordinate 4,552, forward strand.
AACAGTCAAGGTTAACGAATTCACTGTCACCAGATGGCGTTCATCTAGCGGTTCAAAATCTGTGTTTCAAAACAGTCGATATATAGATAAAAGCGCCCTTGATGTCGTTAGGCTTAACTTTACCGCTTGCTTCCTGGTGCACGTGGGCGCACCAACTTTACACTCAATAATTAAGAAAGCACGTGGCTTGTTTGTTTCATAAAAAGAAATTTATTTGTGTGTTCCTTCCCTTGTTGAAAGTACGGGCTAGACAGAACTACATTGATGGTGGCAAATGGCTAAAGATGTTGCAGCTTGTCATTTGGTGGCAATCCCTCTTTGAATAATAAAAATGACATGCTATAAAGTTCTTTAGGACTAGACATTTAGGGCACAGCTGAAAAAAATCACGACGTTTCGAAGATAAACTTCACCTCGTTATAAAGCGTGACGTTACAGCTTAAAAGCTTCGTACAAAACACAAATAAAAACATTTGATGCATGGTGGTGACGTCACGCTAACACATCCCTATGCTAAAATTGTAGTCGTTATGTACACGGTTAATCTTAAAACACACACATATCACCGTGTGTCAATTCTCATACCCCACACTTTTTTGATAATCTAACACTTTTATCTACACAACCCCTACTCCACCATGTGACTGTTCCACCAAGTCACATAATTATAATGACCGACTTTTTATTATGGTTGCCACCAAATGAAAATGTGCAGCGTCTAGCGCCATCGAATGCTGTCTAGCGCATTCTTGCAGCAAACAAAGGAATGCACGAAGAAATTTTTATTACTCAATAACCAAGCCGTGTGCCTCTTTAATTATTCAGTGGAAATGTGGTAGGTAATCGTGCACCTAGGATCAAGCCGTAAAGGGTAACGATATTATTACCACTAAATGGCTCCATAGTAGATTCTTTATATTCTACCGTGACGCCACCTAGTGGCACCAGTATTGTTAATCTTGTTGTTACTTGTTACTAAGTTTGTTGTTTGCTTGTTACTAAATTAGGCTGCGAAAAAAAAAATTGTCGGTTCTCAGGCCCTGCCTGGTAACTTTTCTTTTAGCTAAATAAATAAAGTGACCCGCAAAAAGTTACTTAACAACTTATAACCTTCCGCATGCCTTATAACACTCACGCGACGATCACATCCGCGTATTTACCACAGCTAAGGTCAACTGAGATGGTAGCTTCGTTCCTCGCAGCGAAAATCGTAGCTATTGTCTCAATTGGCATTGCGCCTAATAGTCCAGCCACCGTGAACGCGTTGATTGTGTCGTCAAAAACCGGAATGATTCTTGTATTTTAAAATCAGGATTTATAATTTTCTAGGCTAGTGTCTTATAATTTTGCTTTAGCGATCTATTGGAATAATTAATATTAATTTTTACTGCATTAGCCTTCTAGATTTTTGATCTCATAGTAATTACTAGCAAACGATTAAAATTAATACTGCATACACGCAGATAAAACTTCAAGGTCATTGTAGGCGCGCGATGCATCATATAAGTTCGGGACGAACGTAAATAAAGTTAGTAATATTCAACAGAAAATCTCCTAGACGCCATATTTTAAAACGGATTTTTAGCAAGGGAAAGACAAACGGTAAGGAAACAGACCTTTGGGATCGTACTTGATGTGGAGGATCGAGAAAAATGGCGCTGGGAGGTATATCCCTTTAAGAAATGTTTTTGACAGAAATGAGCAAGTTTCTTGCACATACATTATCGAGCAAGTTTCTTGCACATACATTATCAAGCAAGTATTAGGTTTAGTTGTAGTTTGAAATAGTTTAGACATTTATTACCACAATCTAAAGAGAAAAAACCAATTTGAGATGCTTAGGTTACTTAGTTTCAAACCGAAATATAAAATAAATAAAAAAGCCTGGTCACGGGGTGAATTTTTGGGCTTGTAAAAAATGCCCGAGAACGAAAACAATTTCTTTCCATGGCCTTACTAGCTATTTTTTCCCCTATGGATATCAAATTTATTTTTTCCATGTTGCTTTTGCAATTGTTTTCGTTGTCGCCTTGAATTATCAAATAAAGTTAAAGTTAACGCTTGCTTCCAGGTGCACGAGGACGAACCAAATTTTTAATGAAATGATTCCGAATTCCGACCGTTTGACTAAATGCTTGCAGTCTTATAATTCGTCAAAATAAGATAAATAATTCCCCTTGAAGAAACAATTTTTCCATCTTCCGAACTCAAATTATTGACTGTTTTCGTTGGGAGCCGGCAAAGCTAAATCCACCGCCATGTTGGAATTTCAGATGATTTCCAACATCATCTGAAATTTCTAGCATCATCGTTGCACAAATGCGCCCGTATTTCCCACAAACAGATTCGCAGACGAAGATAAAGTCACAATCCATCGTGTAGAATGTAGGCATTTTCTTTCTTTTCGTTATTCAACTGTCAAACACCTTGTTTATGGAGATGTATATTGTTTTCAGATTGTCCATCAATGGCGTCCATCCTCCGTCACAAGCACCTCTTCATTTATCACAAGTACTGGGGTGAGTAGGAGCAGGAGTGGGTTCAAGCGTCTTCTGTGTATGTATTAGCAAAGAACTTGTTTTCAAGAGTTTGCCTTGTTCATAGATTTTGATGGCGACGGCTGCTTGACCTGGGAAGATTTTAACCTTATGGCAGAGGTAGGTAGCATATTACTTCTAATTACGTTCTTTCTTCTCCCCCTCCCTCCACAGCCCTCACCCCCACATCCGTCATTAATTTTTTTCGAAATGTAATCTAGCTGACCTGATGGTTAAGAGGTAGACGGTAAATGGAGGTCTACGTTTATTTTTAAAACATGATCTGCGTTAGGTAAGTACCTAATTATAGTGTCCGCGGCCTATCTTGAGTTCTCCGCAGAACGAACACAGATAATCGATTGTACGTTTTCAGTAGCAGAGTGCCTTGTTGATATCCAAGATGGTTACAAAAACAATGGCGGCCATCGATTAAAGCCACCCTTTCCAAGAAGACGTGGCCGCTCACAAAATTCTTGCAGGACTCAAGATACGCCGCGCACACAATAGTAACGGCGTTTAAATATTTAGAAAGTTAACCCGATATTGCATATTACCTCTTCCCAGCCTACGCGGGGCCCTGGCGGTAGTTGAGGCTACTAATAACTTTGTTATTGCTTTGCCTCCCTGCTGTTTCGCACGCAAAGCATTAGCAGAGGCGTTAGTAGTCAGGAGCTAGCGTATAGTCTTGTAAGAGGTAATGTGCGTTATCTGGTTAACTTTCTAATCTACGGTTATACTACTACAGAAAAGTAAGTCGCGCATTTCGGCGTCTTGGTTATTTTCAGTGACCGTCCGTTGCTCTCTGTGAAAACATTAAAAACGACGTTATTTCAAACAAGCAATAGTTTTAGCCCTACTTTTGCAAGAATGGCTTAACAACAAAGCTAGAATACGCTGCACAACTGTACGCCAACTAGTTTGCTAAAGGATTATTCGAAAGTCTTAATATTATCACTGTCAAATAGAGCAGTAACAATACAGCAACAACGATGTTTCAATTGATGATATTTCAATAATTTGAAAAGCATGAGCCATCTACTGCCAATGGCCCGCCTTTTTCTGTAACAATTAAAAAAAACATTGTTAGATTATTGTTTCTCGGGTATTCAGCCGTGTTGTACTTTCGTTTGTTTTTTTACTTTCAGGGAACCGAACTCAGACTGGGTTATCTGCCCCACTACTGAAAGTGGACGACAGGAGGGCCAATTTAGCTGGAGAAATCCAAGCAAAAAACCCAGGATCATCCACATACTTATGGCTAAACTTCTGCAACAAAGGACCACGATAGGGAATGGATAGGTTTCACGTCCACGGAGGCAGTGCGTCGTTCAAGGCCAAGGATGTTTGCTGCCTCCGAGGATGTAAAAACTTATCTGTTAAATCCCAATCGTGGCCCATTTTTGCGAAAATGTGGCAGAAAGTGTTTTATTGCCACACTTTACATTGCTCTGACATCAGTTATTTACTGATAGTCTGCATTTATTGCCCCATACATGAAAGGTATGGTTGGATGCACCGTTTGCAACGGTTTGGTCTCGCTTGTGTATATCCATGCTTCACAAAACTAAGTTACTTCAAACACATTTTGCACGCACTTCATATTGGCTTTCTCTTGCATATCTGTGCGGCATAAAAGCCATAACTTGTGAACCAAAGGTGTGTATCCTGTCAGAGAACTCGCTCTAACAATTGTTGAATTATAATTTGAAAAATTTCAACTGGGCTCCCACAGGGAGCATTTTGGATTTAAATAGGTCATTCCTCTTAATTTGCCGCAGGGCCGTAGCTAGTCCCCTTTGCGCCCAAGACGAGCCAATTGAGCGGCGCCCCCCCCCCCCCTCCCCTTTCCCCCGACTACCTATTTCCAGCAAAAAAAAATTCACGCATATGATATTGTGGATTACATAACTAAATAGTAACTACTCCTAAAAAATGAGAGAGTCTTGTACCACGTATTTAAAGCGGGTTGACGACAATAAACATTAACGGCTAGTTTTTATTGAACTAAAGCGATTTCATGAATATTTTGGCTTGTCAACTGATCAAAAAACCTCAAATAAGATGACAAGAGATGAGGGTAACCTATTTTGCTGAAATAAAAAATAAACGTTTCAAAATAACTAATTCAACCAGACTCAAAAAACTGTTATTTTTCCACCTATTTTCGCATTTTTCGGGTGCAAGCATATCCTTAAGAAACAAGAAGCAAGTACACTCAAGTGACTCTCTGTAAACTTTTGTTTATTATTATTTTAATGCAGCGAGCTCTAAACCATGTCCAAGCAAGTACATTGTAAACTTTAAAGGTTGTAAACCTTGGTGCGATCTGTTAAAAAAAAATATATTTGAGCTTTCCAACCCACTTCCACGGTTACGTTGTTGGCAGGAATTCGGCGTGGCGCCCCCAGGAAAGCGGCGCCCTAGGCAGCTGCCACGTTCGCCTTACCCTTCCTACGGCCCTGATTTGCCGCTTCACGTAACAATACCGTTTGCTGTTTCACCTGAAGCATTGTCTGTTAATAATTACCATTTCGTTCCAGTTACATTGTTGTCATGATAGTCCCCACCACTGACCTGCATGTGTTATCTTAATTCAATGAATACAGTTGCAAACATATTTCCGTTGTCTTTTGGACTTAGATGCCAGACGGTCTGAGTGGGAATTGAACCGTTGACCTTTGAGACCAAAAGCCGAAGCTCTACCGCTCAGCCATACTAACGCAGGAGCCAGCACGACTTAACAATAGTGCTTCACTTGTGGTTTCACCAGGCAGTCTAAATGGCAAGGGATATAGATTTGGATCTGCATTTAATAACGACTAATCAAGCCGGTTTGGTTTTCCGCCATGATTATCTTAGTTCAAGTTCTAGTTTAGGCTCTAAATAGACGCTAAAAAAAAAAATGCTAAATTTTCTAAAAACATGATGGTATTTTTAGACTCCAAAACCAACTTGATGAACGAAACCCCAGACGCCCTGCCCCCAATAAACAAACTCTTTTTTGGTTTGGGTGTTTGCTCTTTTTCCAAAATTTCACATGGCAACCTTAATTTTTTCCAACATCCGTAAATTCAATGTTTGACCATCCAGTTATAATACACGATGATGAACCATAAAATGAGGTTTAGTAACCCACGAGTTTTTATCCGGAATCCAGCCGGAAAAAAATAACAGTTGGTAAACTGTGATGGTTGACCCATCCATATTGTCACTTATATATATCAGTACTAACATCCAATGCTCCCTGCCTCTGACTCCTTGCAAGGTGCACACATTCTCCTGCTGGAGTGTTCAGCAAGAGACCGATAATAGGGCTGATGCAATGAAGCCGTGTAAGCAGTTAGCTACTAAGTAAACTCTTTGTACACCATCTAAAGAGTATTTACTTAAATGTGGGATGAGTCGGTCATCATCCTCACAAAACCTTCCACTGCATCCTGGAAGACACTCGTGGACGATTAGAACGTTTCTTAAGTCATAATCCAAGTCTTGGCTTATTCCAGAAATATGCCGTCTACCAAAGGCGAGGAAAATACGAGCAGGACGTGGTTGACAGATGGAAGAAGATCGTTCAGGTTTGGTGGGATAGCCTCTCATCTCAAGCAGACATCAATAAAGTGAGTAAACAAACGACAAGAAACATTTAAATCAACTAATACTGGAAATCAAATTACTTCATAAGTACTGCCATACTCTTTCTCTGCAGGATAAAACTGTTGATTTCGAGGAATGGTTGCAATTCTTCGAAAAACTGGGAAGAACCACGAAAAGTGTGAAAGATTTACCCGAATTTCTGCAGAATTTCCTTCAGTTATACTTCATAACACTTGATTACAACAGTAAGTTGTCTACAATGAAATTCTTAAACGTTGACTTTTGCTTGCAGAGTTTTCTAACTTGTAGGGAAAAGCACCAGCTCAAATGTATCAAAAAAAAAATCCAGAAATGACCACCAGGGAAACAAAGTTCGACATTTCGTAGCATACTCACTCCATTATGAAGCCCATACAATAAATTGATGCAACTTTAAAAAAAAATAAAATAAAACACTGAAATAAAACAACTGCAAACACTAGCAACAACAAGACCACACAGTGACAATAAGACACCTGACGAGTTCCACGTGCACAGGAAGGAACCTTACCAACCTTGTCCCAATTTAGATCCACATACAAGTTTTATTTTTATTGCACGTGTTCTTGTTTGTGTTTTGTTGTTAATTTTTTATTTTAATTTTATTACAACATAAAGCCTTAACATTTTATCGTTTCATCTAGATATCAAGATGCTCTGAAATGTTGCTCTAAGTTTCCTTTGATGTGTACTGTAGTTTACTAACTCATGCGCCATGGTTTACTAACGCATTTCATCATTTTTGTTTCCTAGAGGATGGTCTGTTTGATATCAAAGACTACCGGACTTACCTGGCTAATTACAACATGGACGTCACACGGGCTGACGAGTGTTTCAACTCAATGCTCGATGTAAGTTAAATTGTTACAAATCAGGCCCATAGCCAGACCATCTGCATCACATACGTCATTAGCTGTAGGTAAACTTCTAGCGTGTTGGACGTTTAAGACCGTGGGTATGTAGACAGAACAGTGAAATCAATATTTTTTACCAGGAACTAACCAATAGAGGGAAGTGGCTAACACAAAATGAGTTTTTTTTCTACCAGAAAATAAGTCAATTTTTTTTTTATTTAAGAATCCTTCCCCCTATTTTTTTTTTTTGCATTTTGTCTTATTTTGGGTTCCCGGATCCTGATTGTGCGAGATCCTGGTAAGCTTAAATCATGGCTATGGGCCTATCACAAATTAATAAATAATTTGTTGTAGTTTGTTAGCAACATACTCAGTAAGATAATTTCAATTACGAGACCACCACAAAGAAAAGACAATTGTGATAAAGACCTGTCATGTGTTTGACCGATTTTCCGTACCTTCCGATAATGCTACGAAAAGTGCCTCTGGGGTCACCAGCGAGACAGGGTAGGTGCCATGGCGCCCATCTTCTGGGGCCGTCCATCTAGCATCGTTCCCTGGGCGC
>JAHWFP010081562.1:0-10351 GCA_023313725.1 Lithobius niger
GCACTGAAAATAATCCTGGAAAAAACTGCCGAAGGAAAAAGAGCCAAATGAAAAAAAAACGCAGAAAAAATAAACTGAATTGTGTTGTTGATTTTTGCATTTTTTCGTGATGTTGTTTGTTTTAGGTTAGGTTAGGATAGTTGCCTTGGCTCGAATTTCACCAAGTAGGCAAAGGAAGTATCACCAGGACACATTTTTTTCTATGGCTTTTATTCTGTGGCTTTTCCCCTTCTGCGTTTTTCAGGCTTTTTCCACATTCGAGCCTTCAAACACAATCAAGCCAAACTCGTCTTTCTGGAGACATTTAGGGGGCCTTTAATACAAAGAAAACCATGACCAAACAACAGTGTGTTCCAAAAGTGTTTGCTGACTAAAAGTAACTTCACCTTTCGACGCGAATGACGGATTCAGCCGGAGTTAGTCGATAAAACTGTTACCTCGCGTGTGCTCAAATATCAACGACCTCGTGAACAGAACGAGAAAATGCATGTTGAAAGTGGCATCACTTTCGTGCTGGAGCGATCTGTTGAGTTATCTAATTTCAGATTGTAGCTTTGGAAAGTACCGATGGCTGATGCAGCAACAATCTAAACGTGTGTCGAGCCAATCTGTCTCCAAAAGGACGAGTTGGCTTCGCGGTTTTGGTAGGCACTGTGTTACGGAAATCCCTCTACGAACCAAAAACTTACTTAGAAATATTTCTATCAAGTAAAATGTCATCTAACCTTCTTTGACATGTTGTCTTTAACTTCCAGTGTCTTTGTCTGCGCTGCTAAGACGTCAACCTGACAATAGAGAAATAACAAGAACACAATTGTGATCTATGGAGCTTGAATTTGCACGGCATATGTAATAGCACATATTGTTGTTGAAAATTTGCAAGCTAAGGCTCGAATGTTCAATGGACTGCAGGGCCCCCCCACCCCCCACCCCAAAAAAGAAAAAAATGTAAGATTTTTTTTGTATGGCGGGAGGAAGGGTAATTAGTTTAGACTTATTTATGCTAAATTTTTTTGGTTTACATAACGGTTTGCAGACGCAGTGTCTGTTACCGGCACCCTAGTTTTACTTGGCGGGAGGGGAAAAAAGACACAACTACAACAACCACAAAAAACGCTGTACTACACGTATTTTGTGATGAGGCCCTGTGGTAGTCAGAATAATCACAATGTTTAGGAATTAAAAAATAAATGTAACTTACGGCTGCGGTCTCTGATGGGTAATTATTACTTTTATTTCAAATTTTTAACGACACTTCGTGCTGGAATTGTTAAAAACATAGGCAGAATTATTGCCGGCGGCGTGCCAAAAAAGCTAACTAGCAACGACGCCGGGAAGTCGCGCATAGGCAAGGCTAGCTGAGATAAGAGTTGAGCCAGGAAGGAGCTATTATCTCAGCTGGTCTTGCGCATAGGACCGCAATCGTTCCTCCCTGTGGTTATCTAGCCTAACGTGAACTTCACGTTGCCGATTGTAGCATAATACACTCGAATACAATTTTTACGTTCGGAACAGTCCCACTTACGTTTCATAAAAAGTATGCACTAGTTTGTTAGTCCAGAGTTGCGTTATAGTTGCGTCGATTCGTCGGATCGAGAACGACAGCCATGTTGATTTCAGAGATCACAAATACATGACGTCAGAGTCGGCGCATGCGCAGCCTAATTTATTTAGGAAAAGCGGTCTTCGCTGATGAGGAGTCATAACATGCCGACCTCGCTTGCTAGCGTATAGGAGCTTGATTGGGTACATCAAGCTCCAAAAATAGCACACTACTTGAAAATGTGCGGCGCATTATTGCAAGGCAATTGTTACTGTAAGTAAATTTTTTATGTGGTTAATAAAAGAGCTAAGTTAAGCGAGTTTTAAATCAGTTCGAATCAAAAAATGCCAACTGATCATTATTTTTATCTGAATAATATCAGTGAATGTACATGCCCGTCAAATTTTCACATTAAAAATAGTATCTTTAAGATTCAAAACCACCAGAACCGCTTTACCAAGTTTACTGATGTGATGAATAAATAACCAGAGACGATCACGTTGTGAAAACGTGACTTAAGCTAAAAGAACGTGATTTACCATTCTCCAGCCTGAATTACCTACCCAATTAAATTTTTTACCTTCGCCCAGGGTTTTCTTTCGCCCGTGGTTTAGTTTGGCCCGTGGTTGTTTCCCAGTTTTCGGTCGTCGGTGTTGCGTGAACATTAACTATGACTGGCTATTTTTCTTCCTGTAAGTTTCCCTTTTCCTCCCATCTTCTCCCACCCCTTTCATTCCATCATCTCCCTGCCCTCACCCTCCACCCTTTCCTCCCTTCCTATCCTGTTACCCACACTGACGCACTGCCCCACTCCCTGTTTATCACTTTGGCTTGTGACGTCATTTATCACTGTTGTCTGAACGTTGACTGAGCTTGGTTGTTATTTGGGATGTTGTTGTTCAATTAATGGATAATCATGTGCTTATTGGTCAAAGACACAATGCCCCCCACACGGGCATTTGCCATTCAGGCCCTCCTCCTCACTCTTAATTTATCGCTTTGGCTTGCGCAATCCGTACCGTGTGAAAAATAACTGTCCTTCGTGCACGACGTCATTTAAGACATGCCTCTGCGATGACGGCGCAGAGCAAATTGTTATTCGAGGCAACAATGTGCCAAATTCAACTTCTTTTCAAGGCAACAACGTACCAGTTTCAACTTCTAGCCAAAGAATTGACACACTCGCCCGTTTTCATTGTAGGGGTTCTCCTTCCGGGGGTCGTCGTTGCTTCATTTCTGCTATGAGACTTTGGTTTATAATGTAAGAACATTGTCTCCATTAAGACATAAATGCCTGAGAGTCACAACAATGACAGGCAGCAGTGTGGGTAATTGGGTAGGTATTCTATGGATAAAAACAGATTTACCAATTCAGTCCGGGAAATGGTGAATCACCTGTTTTTATCCCAGCGTACCTTCGCGATTAAATTTTTGCAAGACTTGACAAACTGGATGGTGGACAGTTGCCTTGGCCTCCTGAGTTAGTCGGTTTATTCCATGTGGTTTCCTTGGATCTTTGGTGTACAGATAGTGGCCTGAGGGAAGTCAAGGCAGCCGCTTGGGTGGACATGCCTCGCAGGTAGTCTAAAGTGAAGGTAGTCTCACACTTCCAGGAGGGAGCCTGAAGGATTTCTTGTAATGAAACTTGGTTTAAGCCACCCAAAGCAGAGAGGGCTCGAATCTCATGGACGGTTTTCCTGACATTGTTGGTGCAGGTGGATTCATTGGTGTTTACATAGCGAATCCAAGCTTGATCAAATCCTAGAAGCAATCATAATCGATGTAGTTTGTCCCGTGCCAGATCTGTAAGTGAAGAATAAGTCCATTCTGCCCTTTCTCTACTTCGGATCGTTTGTTGCATTGAAGTAGAAGTGCAGGGCTCTAGCAGCCATTCCTTCTAGCCATTCACTTGAACATCAAGATAATGGTGCTTCATATCCTCGGGAATCTGAATGTCTTGGTGGACCAGCTCTCCAAGCTAACCAAAGTCCCAACAACGGAGTGGACACTGAAAAGCTCTGTGTGCAAGAAGGTATTCACCCTTTGGGGATCCCCGCTGATCAACTTCTTCACCACAAGCTCCAATCACCGCCTCCTAAGAAAAAAATTAGTTCCTTCCTGCACCTTCAAGCGTGGGTGACTGGTGCTCTGATGGCATCAAGGATTCGTATGTTCTCTTCTTCCCTCCTTATGTCCTTCTTCCACTGATTCAAGAGAAGATTGCAAAACAGAAGGAATGTTCATCCTCATCGTCCCATGTTGGGCCAGCTCAACCATGATTTGTTCCTCTAATGGAGCTTCTAGTAGACTACCCAAGAAGTCTATCCATGGAGAAGGATCTACTCACCTAGAAGAAAGGAAGGACTGTACACCAGGCACTACCAGTCCTAAAATGTTATGCCTGACTACAGTCTTTCAACTCCTCCAGGTGAACTGCCTTTCGGACTGCAAGTGGCATTGATGGCATCATTGGTGTAGTGGAAACAAGATTGATCCCCTGGCTCCAACCGTAGCTGAACTCACGGCATTCCTGAATCACCTCTTTTCTTCTGGGATGAATATTCCACCATCAAGGTTTTTTGCTTGGCCATTACCTCAGTGCTCAAAGTAGCGGGGCACACTTCGATGACTTAAGAATAACCAGCCTCTCCTGCAGTCTCTCCTCTTTGTCCCTTGCCAGGGGATGTAGCATTAGTTTCATGAAAGATTTTAAAGCTTCAGACGTTGCCAGTATCTTCAATCGAAAGACACTCTTGGCAAAACCATTATCGAACTGTAGTTAGGGTCGAAGTCCAGAAGTCCACTATTGCAGTTGTGTGCTTGACGCTCCCTGCAGCTTTTTCCAGAAGCTACGATGAGAATGAGACTGTTTTACAAGTAAGGAGTCCTAACGATCTTGACCCAGAGGCTTGTAGGCTTAATTGGGAAGGCTTGTCAGCACCAAGGGAAGATCCCACTGTGGAAAAACAGCTTTGTTATTAGTCCTTTCCATACCGGAGGCTTTAATGAGGCTAGTTATTTTAAAGTCATCTACGACCGAAGTGTGCCCCACTACTTTGAGCACTGAGGTAATGGCCAAGCAAAAAACCTTGATGGTGGGCATATTCATCCCAGAAGTTAAGAGGTGGTTCAGGAATGCCATGAGTTCAGCTACGGTTGGAGCCAGGGGATCAATCTCCACTACACCAACGATGCCATCAATGCCACTTGCAGTCCAAAAGGCCGTCCACCTGGAGGAGTTGGAAGACAGAAGTCAGGCATAAAATTTTAGGACTGGTAGCGCCGGGTGTACGGTCCTTCCTTTCTTCTAGGTAGGTAGATCCTTCTCCATGGATAGATTTCTTGGGTAGTCTACTATAAGCTCCATTAGAGGAACAAATCATGGTTGAGATGGCCCAATATGGGACGATGAGGATGAACATTCCTTCTGTTCTGCGATCTTCTCTTGAATCAGTGGAAGAAGGACATAAGGAGGGAAGAAGTAAGAGAACATGCGAGTCCTTGATGCCATCAGAGCACCAGTCACCCCCCCCCCCCCTCACTTGAAGGTGCAGGAAGGGACTAATTTTTTTGGAGGCGGTGATTGGAGCTTGTGGTGAAGAGGTTGATCAGCGGGGTTCCCCAAAGGGTGAATACTTTATTGCACACAAAGCTCTACAGTGTCCACTCCATTGTTGGGACTTTGCTTAGCTTGGAGAGCTGGACCACCAAGACATTCAGATTCCCGAGGATATGAAGCACCATTATCTTGATGTTCAAGTGAATGGACAGAAGGAAGACTTGTTCTGTCTGCAGGTAGAGATTTCTTGAATGGCTCCTTCCCCCTTGTTCAAGTTGGCAACAGCAGTGGTGTTGTCACTATCTGCGTGAATCATCCTTCCCTTTAGCTGGTCTTGGAAGTTACGTATGGCCTGGTAGATTGCTCCAGGAAGTTGATGTGGACCTTGCATTCTGCTTGATTCCAAGCTCCAGCGACAATCACGGTGTTGGTGTGGACACTGGGCACCTTCATCCAGTCATCAAGGCATCCATGATGAAGATCTCAAAGAGTTCCTCTTCTCTGATGGAGGTTCCTGAAGCAGTGTTCGTAGAGTAGCACCACGACAGGTCTTCTGATGCGGGAAAATCCGGAGACATCCAAATACTGTCTTAATACAGGACGAATCCTGGAATCCAATGCTCCTTCCTTGACCAATGCAAGGGGCGTACGCTCTATCTGTCGTACGGAATGAGGTCTGCAGCAGCATCCAGGAGGTCAATGATCCTGCAGAGAACATCATCGAGAAGTTCTAAAGATCCAAACAGATCGATGACTCCTTCATTGATGGAGAGAATCCTTTCCAGCGACATGCTTATGGTGAAGTCCTGCAGGTCGAAGAGAGCACTGAGGAAGATGAAGTATCTCATGGGCTCGAAGCAGGACTTCCTCAGGTTGAGCGGAGAAGCCGGTCTTCTGGGCATGTGTTCTGATGCATCCGTAATTAAGCATCCCAAAAATCGGTTTGGTAATGTAGTAGATCCTTGGAGCCGTGGTCAGTCCGAATGGAAGAGCCTTGAAATGATAGAGTATGGAGCATAAATCTGAAGAGATGGAACACGTTGAGATAAGCATCCTTCAGATCGATAACCAATATAAAGTTCTCCAAGTTGGACTGAGTTTTGGATGCAGTCTAAGGTCTTCAACTTGAAGCTTGCCATGATGTTGAACTTGTTCAGATAGTTCAGGTTAAAGATCAGACGATTCCCTCCTGTTTTCTTCGGGAATAGAAAGATGGGGCTGCAGAAACCTGCTTTGGACCAGTTCTAACAAAACTCGACTGTGCTTTTCCTGATGAAGACTTCCACTTCTGAGAGAATGTCCTGGGTTGGATTGAAAGAGAATTCAGAAGCTATGAGTAATGACAAAATATTGGTTCGTAGCCATGCGAACCTACGGGTCGTCCGTAATCTCGCTCCAGGCATCTGCGTGTTGTTGCAGGCGGCCGCCAACTGAAGTAGGATAAACTCTTAATCGTATAGGGGATCTTGAGTGTAAATACTTTCTGCCTTTTCCTTTCTTTGTGAGGGGGCCCCGGGGACCCCGTGCAAAGCATGCAGCAACACCCTAGTGGTTAGCATCCCCGTCTCCCTGAGAGCATGCAATGAGTTATGGTGCAGGGAACTTGATGCGAAGGATGGGGAGGGGTACTTGAGTTCAAGAGTTCTGTCACCCTGGCATTGATTTCCTCTTTCTTTTCCGTGTGACCTTTGCCGTGAAAAGGTGGTCCATCCTTGAAATTATTCCATTTCCCTTTCGATAACTGCTGCTGCTGTTCTGTTTTCTTGAGAGGCTTCAGATGCAGTAGCTTGTTTGAACTCTGTACTTAGATAAGCTGCACCTTTGAGAACTTCTCCTTTAAACAGGGTGGAAGGGAAGAGTCCAATGTGCTTGAACTTTAGTTTGATGAAGTCTGAAGGAAGATACCAGAACTGCATACCGGTGGTGGAGCATGCTGTTGACCATCCCTCTGGTCGGCAGAACACTCAGCTCCTTTCTGCAGAAATGTATATGCGCCTTCAAGATCAAGGTTCCGTGGTGGCTTCTAAGCAGGAGGCGGCCACCGTATACGTCAAAATGCATGTGAAGCCACTCTAATAACCATACCCTGGATATTTTCCAGAGTTTCAAAGTAGCGATCAGAAATAGGCGTTGGAAATTTTTTATGTGGTACCAAATTCTAATGGCGTAATGTGTGTAACAAAGTGGCCTCTTCGAAGGGCGCAAACGGAGCAGGCAGGGCTGCTTTTCCTCTCACATTGAAGAAGAACGTGTTGGAGCCATTTAGGCTGGAGGGCCAACAAGTCCATTTCACTCCAAGGCATCTCCTTTTCTTCTTAAAATGACCTCTTGTTTAATAAGGGACCTAACAATGAGAGCAGACTGAGAAAGGCCTGTTCTTTCTAGGTCATTTATGGTTCAGACAGCCAAACAGGTGTCCGTTCTAGAACCACGATTCTTGGAAGAGTTTGATGAAGATTCAAGTGGAGGCAAGTAAATATCTGTCGACACATTCTCAAAAATTAACGGCGCAACAATTTCCATTGGAAGATTAAGATTAAAGTCTCTACGGCAGCGTTAGAAGTTGTGCGGCATTGTCAGGTTCCTCTTCAGCATCCGCAAAGGGGGCTGCTTTTTCAAAATCCAAAGACTGGGTTCTTTCATCCTTGGATGGCTGGACTCTCCAACTGTGTTTGGGAGCTGCTTGCAAAGCTCACTGCACAATGGCCAGATTCTGGGTGAACGGCGTAAAGCAAACGAGGGAGTGGGATGCAGTGAAGAGAGCAAATGCAGCAAATGGAGGGAATTGAGCGAAGGGTCTCGGTTAGGTGAAGGGAGTCCATGTAGGGACGAAAAGAGGCTGGACAGAGAGCGACGATTTAAGTAATAGTGCCGACCAGAACAGAGAGGGATTCCGACGGCAGATTCACGGCAGAGAGCGCAAGTCGAAAGGTCTCGGAGAAGCAGCTTCAATAAAAGGTGGGAGACAATGTAAACGAGCGTCTCCTTCTGATGAAGGGACCTTCCATGACGGATGGAAGCGTTTAGGCGAGGGGACGGACGATGTGGAATATTTTGAGGTAGAATTGGAGGAATCTTGAACTACTTATCATCGAGAAATTCTTTTGGTCCGAGTATGAGAATAAGATTTCCTTTTGCAGGCGGTAGAATCCTTCGAAACGGGGGCGTCCAAGGTGGTGAGAGTAGACGTGGAAAGCTATAGCGAACAGATGGAGTTAAGAGAATGAAGATCAGCCAAAGGCAAACAAGGCTAATTCACGGAAGCAACAGAGCAGGAAAGCGATGAGGCAAAGCGAACGGAAGAAGAGGGACAATCCGCAGTCTTGGCAGATGTGTTTCGTCTGTGGTGCTTGAGCGTCTTGAAGGAATGTTTCGACAAATGCTTGTGTTTCGTCTTTTTCTTTGATGTCTGTTTATGTTTCTTGTATTTGGGAGAATCAGAAGAAGCTGGCGAATCAAAATCCAAGGAATTAAGCACGATAGTCTGTTTAATTTCGGCTGATTTCGTCAACTGGAAAGTCATTTTCCGGCAAGGAGCATTCAATAGCGAAGCCAGGATTTTTGCTGAAGAGGGACGATGACAGTGAAAGAGGCATGAAGTCCGTGGTGTACTCTTCCCTTTTAATAATAACAATGAATGGCATCTGGGGAGCAGCCCCTCCCTCCGCCCTTATCTTGGATACGACACTGGGAACATCCTTTCCAATGTGGGTAAATACTATGTTATCGGGATAGGGATCAGTGGGATCTTCTGCAGCACTGGTGTAACCAACACTTTTTAGTTCATTCATTTTGCTTTCAACAGTACAGATTTGGAGTGATCTAAAAACAAAGGTCGAAGCATCGATGATGAGATGACAGTGACTGCGGAAGCGGGCCAAGGAATATGACAAGGAGTTGTGATTTTGCTGGGAGACATGGGCAGGGTTCGTAATTTGGGTGAAAATCGAGACAGTAGAAAAAGACACATCCAACTTAACGGCATCTGAAATGAGTGGGGATGGTTTAATAGCTCTTTTAGACACTACTGAGATTTTTTTTGGAGGGGTCGATGCACTTTTTGCGGCGATTTTTTCAGTCAACAGCCTTCTGGCTTCCCAGGGTGGAACCATACCACGAGAGTCGGATATGGTTGCCCGATTCTTAGCACGCTTGACCTGTTTCTGTTTCATCCCAGTCTAGATTTACTCCCCCTTTATGTAAAATGATAGCCAATGTTCAGGTGGGATCAAATGACACGTTTCACAAGGATTTGAGTGGGGACGGCACGATCTACAAGTCCAGCAGAGTGTATGACTCGCAGTGTTGGAAATGCATGCAACGAACAGGCCAAGCTGGACATTCCGGGAGAGTGAAAGAAGCCATAAAAACGCTACAAAGACGTTGGCAGCGACCTCCCAAGCACAGCAACTGAGGTGCCTGGAGCCGGGTAACATTGGGTACATTGGTTTAATGAAAGCAAGATTTTAAAAGTGTAGGAATATTCATCTTAAAACAGACAATAATGTAAATTTAATTGGGGAGTTATTCTGGGATAAAACCTAGTTTTAAATGTCAAAATTATAATTATAAGGAGATGCTGGGTGGGAAATAGTTTAAGGGGAAAGCAAAAATTTTAGCTTTGCAGGACACATCCAGAGGTAATAACAACTACTTACGTCACCACCTCTATTATTTCAACTATGATTACTATTGTTATACATATAGTTGGCTTGCACCATGATATACCCCATCATGATTACATCCAATCCAAACACACAAAACTTAAATCCGGCATGACAGGTAGTGACATCTACATCAAAACCATCAACAACAACAGCCCAAAGTCAGCTAAGGCATGATTTTTCGAATAGTGTCCTTTGGGTAAGGACCCAAAGGACGCCGATCGAAAAAAGCATGGTTGAGGCAAAGCCTGCTGTGTGCACTGCCGAACCAGGCCTATGGGTGAATTTGCATCCACAGGAGATTAAGGAGTATAGCGCCATGTAGCTGTCTGTGAGGAACTGCTAGACAGTGTGGTGTACGTAACGCCAGGTTCAGCTACTATTACGGTATTTATTTTCATCAGTATCATAGATAGACAAATAGGTTAGAACAGTGTTAGAACAGTGTTAGAACAGTGTGGTGTATGTTACGTCAGGTTCAGCTGGTCTTATTTATTTCATCAGTATTATGGATACGCGGATGCGTTCAGTGTTAGAAAGTGTGGTGTATGTTACGCCAGGTTCAGCTGGTCTTATTTACTTCAT
>JAHWFP010081565.1:0-19476 GCA_023313725.1 Lithobius niger
CCCCTTCCTCTTTTAAACGGAATCAAAACTCTCAAACTGATGTCAGTCCGTTGACAATAACCAGTTTCTTCCCCCCCTGCAGTACTTGCCTAAGTTAAACTGCTTGAGATATTGGGTCTGAAGCGTCTCGCACCTCAGCCTACACCAAATCTCTGGGACCCAGCGAACCCCCTTGGGAACCCACCATGATGGTGCCCGCCACCTATATTGACGAGGTCAACTGTAAATGCAATTAAATTGACAGGTAGTGTGATATTTTCAGCCGGCAACTAGAAAACCCAATTTTACCTGGGGGGGAGGTCAAAATTGTTTTCTATTGCCTAAAGAAAATATACACTACCTGTAAATACCCACCCAACCTCCCCTCTGGAGTCACCACATGGCTGACATAAATGGAGGAAAAATAGATGGTTGGCTAACGCCGTAATACCATTTATGTAGGGTCTGCACGTGCTGGCGCGTGCGCAGATGGGCGGTTCAGCTGGGCGTATCGAGAGAGTTTTGAATCCTCCAGGGTTAACAAGCACTCAGGAACTGAATGCAATTAAATTTACAGGTAGTGTATATTTTCTTTAGGCGATAGAAAACAATCTTGACCTCCCCCAGGTAAAATTGGGTTTTTTTTACGCGGCCATTCGGATCTCGGGCGTTAGCCGGATCACCTTTTTTGGGAAATTTGCGTCAACACATAATGTGCTTCAGGGCCGTGAATCGCGTTGTTGTTTTCAAGGTTGGTGTGATTGTAAATTACGTTTAACTTTGAATTATGTTTGATATTGGAAGGAGGATAATTTAATAAACTGAATTTGTGAATAAATGAGACTAAAGGCATTGTGTTTTTGCTAGACTGAATCCAGATCACGCACATCAATGATCGATCGTTGACGTTTTGATATATTTGTGTAACCAACCACCATGCAAATGAAAATCAAGGAGATACTTCAATTGACTGAATAAGAACCGTTAAACAGTTTATTTTTTGGCTGCAATATTGTAATTTTCCAAATTTTACATCAAAAAGTTTCCTTTATTGACTTACTCTGATGCCAACAAGACATTAAGTAATTTTATTATTGTTCGCCCTAATATAGCCTAATGAAACTGTTTCTGAGCTGTAACGCCCGTTGATGATTGTGAAGGATTTGAAAGGCGATGAAAACATGCACTGTTATGGTAATGACATTAACTGTGATGGTAATGACTAGCTCTATGGGAATAATATTGGAACTAAAATTTCAGTTAAATCGATTTGAGATTCAAGTGTTTGTAACTAACTGGAAATAGCCTACAAGCTTTACAGTAAAGTTTTTTAGTTTTTTAACTAAAAAACTTTACTGTAAAGCTTGTAGGCTATTTCCAGTTAGTTACAAACACTTGAATCTCAAATCGATTTAACTGAAATTTTATGAACCTTCCTTCCTTCCTTCAGTGACCTCTCCCTGTCCCTTCCCCGCACATTATCTGCGTCATTACCGTCGCGTTAAATCATTACCATAACGATTTTTGTTGCTGAAATGATGGCAATGATGCGTGATGGTAATGACAATCTGACAGATTCCGAAACTTTCTATTTAAATCACCAAGTAGATGTTAAGCTTAACGTTAGTTTCCGCTACATACATGTTCAATACAAGTACTTAAGGTAATTTTCTGGTTTTACAAGCTTATGTAACTATTTCGTACAGGGTATGGTAATGATGGTTTTTATTTATACCCTCCTGATTCTAGCCTTTTGTTGCTTTTCCTACAGCAAAGGATGAGTTCGTGTTGCCGAATTGTTGTATGACGTGTCAGCCCTATAGCCAATAATGCTTGTAGCAGTGTCTTGACATCTACTGGCGACTAGGTCAATTAACAATGAGCGTTACGGTAATGATGGTAGAAGTTTGGGACAGGCATAAAAATGGCAAATTACAAAAATTCAGGACTACAATTGGCATAACAGCAGCAGATTTTAAATATTCAACACTTTTTTTTAGACAATTCTGCATGTCGAATATTGTATGCAAGTCAAGTCTCAAAGGTGTGGGACACGTGATGATAATGATATTTTCGTCATTAAAGCATAACTGACAACTAATCTGAGTTTACTTTAGCTATGAATATCATTTGTATATGTTCTATAAGTGTCGCTCATCATTTGAGTACCAAAAATTATTCAGAAAACAAGAAATTATTTTGGTGAGACGATCGGGACAAGAAATTTGACATTATGTGAGAATCACCCATATCTTCATCGTTCATATAATTTATTTATTTATTTATTTCTGTATGTTCCGTACACAAGGTACAATATAAAGGATATAAAAAGGATATAAAAAAACAAAAAGTTGATAAAATACATTGAGGCAACTACAGCTCAGGGAAAAAGAATTAGGACAACAGACTATCCTCAGCGTCTTGCAGGACTGCCATGCCCTGAACATGGTCGTGCGCACGTTGCCGCAAAATTGCCTAATCATATAAGCCTAATCACATCTATTTATCTGAATTAGAACCGCTACCGCAGCACTAAAGATAGAACTTGCCGTAAAATGACACAAAATTCAAAGCGCTACAACGTAGATAAACTGCCATAGCTCAGCTCCTAATTAAAATAAATCGTTTTAATTACCATTGTTCGAAAATACACATCTTCATCTTTCATCTAAGTCTAATCACATCTTGAACAAAAAGATAACACCTACGCCACAAATGAGACTTCACAACAAGTTCTTTTAAATTTTCGAAGAGATTAGCTGCTCTTCTTCTTCAGAAATTTCATGAAAAAATAAGAAAGTTTTCAACTACATATTTACAAGTGGTTTGTCGGTTACTCGCATTCAAACCACGAACGCTCGTCAACCACTGATCTCTAAGAGTCGACAACGGCCGCTGTCTGTGGGAGATTCCGTAGGGGAGAGAATTTGAACGGAATCTCCCAACACTCCAAGAAGTTCGAACATGAGATCGCTTCGAGAGATACAGAAGTTCTGCTACGGTCCAACACTTCACAGGGAGCTCACCTAAGAGCATTTAAGTCCCTGGTCATAAAAAGATTTTCCTACAGAAGCGTACCACTCATGAATATCACAGGTCCAAATTATAGACAAATAAACAACTATGTTCTACCAACAGTTGGCGCCAAACTAGATTCACAATGGAATCTCCCACAGACAGCGGCCGCGGCCGTTGTCGACTCGTAGAGATCAGTGGTTGTGGTGTAGGTGTTATATTTTTGTTCAAATGTCTCGATTCAGCCACTGTAATCGCCGGATGCCAGTTTTAGGAAGCAATCACATCCATTTATCTGAATTAGAACCGCTACTGCAGCAGATTTAAGATAGAACTTGCCGTAAAATGACGCACAATTCAAAGTGCTACAACGTAGATAAACTGCCGTCGCTCAGTTTCTAATTAAAATAAATCGTTTTAATTACCCTTGTTGGAAAATATACAGCTTCCTTTCATTTAACCCTAATTATGGTAGTGGATCTTAATTAGAACTAATATTCCAGTTGTTCCAGTCGGGAATTATAATACACATATGCGCTGTACTATCTATAGCATGCATGAACGGCTTAATAGAAATTACATGACAAATTTCGGTCAGAAGGGTTAATTTTACGAAAAATATGACAAGAACCTTTTCTGACGGAAATTTTATTCTAAACATAATTGGTAACCCGTTTATTTTTGATCGGATTTTTGGCCATTGAGTTGAGCCTGGGTCGTACTGTCCCACCGACCTATTGGACAAATTCAGCACATACTGAAGGTTAGTATTTTGCAAATAGTAAGATACTTACCTTCAGTAGAACCCCTCCCAATCTCCCCTCTCTCACGAACCAGAGTTTTCACAATTATCCGAAAATACTTACCTTTTTTCTGTGAGAAACAGATCGAAACAAAACAACGTTAATATCATGTTGTTGTAGAGACAGCGCCGCCAGCACTCCTGGCAAGAGAAGAGCTAAACTCAAGGCATTGTGATTTTAAACGCTGTAGGGATTTAAAAAAACCGGGCCATTAAAGCAAAATCTAAACAATTTAGCACTTAATGAAGGTAAGTATTTTAGGATAGCACAAACTAATTTTAATCGGTGTTAAAATTTTTGTTTTCCCTTCATATTCCTACTTGCGCGTCTTAATAGAATTTGTCAGTTTTACCAAAACTTTAACCTAAATTTGGCTATGTTTCTGTTGAAATTGGGTGAGGTCGGGGAAAGACATTTTTACTAGTTTAGAAAGGTGTGAATGTTTGGCCCTTTTGAAAATGTTGAATTTTTTCAACTGCCTTGTGAACACCTCAAAGGCACACATTGTTATTGCTGAAAATAATGAAGGAGCATCACTTTTGCTAAAAGTATCTTGGAATAGTTGGTAGTTGGCGATGTAATTAGCTTGTGATGACCGGCAAAACAAAATTGTATACTGACTCCCAACGGTCTGGCCACACGATGGATTAGTTGGAGTAGGAGGCCACCATTCATCTGTCTGGGTGAGTGAATGTTCAGCTTACAGGATTTAATTCTTTACTAGTTGTACCCGCGCAGATCATCTGCGCATGTGCGAGCGAAATACTATACTGAGTAGCATGAATTGAAAACATCCTCCTGTTCCCCCGCAACTCTCCCATGCCCTCATTGTGTGGTTTGCGCCCCTTTTCTGGGCGTCGGCGGTATTTTGGACTGATCATCTGCGCATGCGCCAGCGAAATACTATACTGGGCAGCATGGCATAAAAAGGCCTTCCAGCGCCCCCCTGTTCCTCGGTCCCCCTCCCCTTGCTCCCCCTCTCCCTGAACTTCCTCATTGGGCGATTTGTCCAACCCCTCTCCCCTAGGGTCACGGAGTATTTTGTCTTCTTAAAAAAGTAAATAGCACTTCTTAGTGTAGCTGCGTTACCTGTTTGACTGTCTTGATACCAACGCGATAAGCCCGCAACATTGATCGCGCAGGCAGTGATTGTTATTCAACCAACTTGAAATTACTCAATTCGTCTCTAATAGCCACCGTTATTGAAGCTTTTGATTGTTAGGCCTCTACATTGTTAGCGGCGTCGTCATTTTATTCTCGTAACAAAAATAAGTGTTGTAAGCATTGTTTGGCTTGTACATTGTTAGCGTCTTATTCCCCTTTAAGGCATTAAGTATGTAGATACCGTAGCTAAGTGAGAATTGTAGGGTAAACTCGTGTCAAATCATAAGATGATGGTTATTTTTTAGTTGCAACTGTGCACGATAAACTGTTCTTGTTAATATCTAAAATTATTTAATCTCTCTATTTTAAACAGGCCTTTAACTTATCACAAAACATCCAAGAGGACGACCTTCAGCATTTACAGGCAAGTTTCACTTGTAGAAAATGTGATGCTTTATCTTGTTCATGGGATTCAGTTAAGCTAGAAAAGCAATGTGAGCTGCATCCCACCAACCTGCAGCAGTGTATAAATGCACTACCAAGCACCATCTACGATTCGGAAAAGATGGCAGAGCATTAAGTTTAAGTGGTCCTCTGTGATAATTTATCATGTATGTACTTGGAATTGTTTCAGTTCAGATTTGTGAAGAAAAGCTGTTAACATTTACAGATCTCAATTTTAGAAACTGGTGGGTAAAAAAATGGCCGAGTTACAAATTACCTAAATGTTTATAGTGTAGTATTTGACCAGTTTAACCAGTATAGTTTCCAGCTATAGGTTTTATTTTAAGCCAGTAAATGGTTCCGTTTTATAATTAACGTCATCTGTTAAATTCCAAGTTTCTGCTTAATATTTCTCGCGTATGAGCAAAGCTTTAACGCTGAAAGGTGAAAGTTAGTTTTCAAATACTTCCTTTTTTCAAGCTTTTATCATTTGAAATGCTACTGCTCTTCAGCGTGCCCTTTGCCGTGATTGCGTGCACAACGCCAGTGCTAGGCGGCCGATGTCACATTTTCATTTCACTTTTCATTTGACACGGGCCACCCTGTAGTGTTCACGCTCTGCTTTGATTTTTTTTGTTTTTTTGTATTGCAATGAAAAGATATGCATTACCTGCAATTTTAGCATTTATATTCTCAATTGTTTTTTCCTCTACAGATTTTAATTTCAATCAATCACCAGTCAGCTCACTAACCCGTGGTCCTGCACTTCCCTCCATTAAAACTGCTGAGCACCCTTTCTTACCTTCTTTTATCTCTAGTGCTCGTCTAGTGAAGACCTGCTTTTGGCCCCCTCTACAGTGCGTTCCGTGAACTCCAAACAAAGAAAAAATGAAGGACGAGGGATCGTGCTTAAACATGGCGTTGGAACGGGGTTCCGAGAAGCCCAAGCCGGAAAGGAAGAGTTCCGCCCCCAGCTGATCAGGCTCTCTGGCACCTGCCGACTTTGTTCCTGATGCGCTGGAAGTTTGCACTTGCCCGGCTATTGTCTTAACAAAAGTACTGATCGATCCACACACAGCGTGCAAAAACGTCATTTCTGCAACTTCTACAAAAAAACTTTGCCCTATCTGCAGTGTAACATGGCTCATAATTTTGGATAGGCAACTGAAGTCCCGTATCCGTATTGAACAAAGTCGTGCTAAACGCAAGCGTGCCATAAAATCAATTCCTGGTGGACAAGGGCATGGCTCGGCTTAGACGCCCCGCCCAGCATTCCACCCACACCCGGCAACTCGTTGGCGCGTTCTACCACGTCTTTTTCACCATCAAACCGCCTGTCGAGCCGTGACAAGCTCGAAGCGCTCTCCCTTGAAGCCCGAAGCTACGAGAAATACTGACTCTAAAATTCTTTCTGCTGCTTCTCCATGCAGCTCCGTCGGCTACTTGACTCGCCGCGGCCTCCCATGGCTGGGCTTGACAGTTCCATTCCCAACTCTCCTGCAGCGCCGTTGATTCCGAAAATCATTACGATTGATGGTCAACCATCAGCTTCAAAGGCCAACATTTTGGACGATCTTGGTGACCAGTTGTTTGCAAATGTAAATTTGACATCCGACCAGAATGGCCACTGTCATCTTAGCCGGTGTATACAAATATTTTATGGATCTCGCCAAGAAAGATACGAAAATTGAAAGTCCATGAACAGTTAATTAAAAAACACTGTCAATTAATTGGAAAATATGACTACGTTAATTCGCAGCTCATGAAGTCAAAAGAGGTTTATCGTCTTGTGTCTCACCCGTTTCTGATCTCTTTCTCGTCTGTTTCACCAAACTAGACTTTATTGGCAGTTGATTCGTTATCAATTAAAAAATCTGAATACCTTGGCATGAAACACATTTGGGAAGCTGCAATTCCTCCCATTTTATAACTCCTGGAGATCATGCTGGAACTCTTGAGAAACATCAAAGCTTGTACTCAAAAAGGACACTCAGCGGGGTAAGGGTGGTTACATCAGGAAGTCATTTGCAAACACTCCCTTTTAGGATCCCCACCGCGTGCAGGAGCCCTACCGAGGAGGACGATACAATCACAAGGGCCCCACAGGGAGTGGAGGAAGTGGAAACCACCCCAAAGGCAATCAGGGCTCTTCCGAAAAAGCCAACTTTACACTAAGGCGCGACATGAGCGGCCGGGGACGAGGGCATCAGTAACCGGATCCTCCAAACACCTGCTCCCCGTCATCGACTGGTGAGGCGCTGGCTCCAATTTCACACCAAGGGATGGAGGGCGATCACTGAAGACCCGTTTGTGCTGTCTATTATCAGGGAAGGCTGCCAGCCTCCTTTTCCTCCATTCCCAAACTGACGTGCGAAGTCCCATAGGTCCTGTATCACAACAAAGAGACACTTTCCATTGCCATTCTGCTACAAAAAGCCGTTCAGGAATGCCAGTATTCTTCAGTGCACCCAGAAAATATCTGGAGGATCTCGACTTACTTTCAACCTGCACCATCCGAACGAATTCATGCAAAATGATCACTTCCAGATGGAGACGTTAGACTCTATTAGACTGTCACTCTAGGACAGGGAATGGACCTCGAAACTCAACATGAAGGACGCCTATCTCCTCATTCCCCTGTCTGGCTTCTAATTATTCCGACTAGTTGTAAACGGAATAGTACACCAAGCCAGTCATCCCGTTCGGACTTGCAACTGTGTCCCAAGTCTAACGTTAGTCTTGTAACCAATTCTGGGCTTTCTACATCAGAAGAAGGTGAAGGCACATGCATACTGGGACGATTGGTTACTCCGCAGCCTCTGCACACACAGAATTCACATGCGACTTCTTCACGAACCTGGCATTCTACATAAATTTGACCAATTCCAGGCTACAACCAGCCAGATCCTTCATTTTCGTGGGAGCATCACCTTCAAAAGTTTACCTTCCAACCGTCACTGATAAGGATGCAGGAGCTAGAGGAATCGAAGTCCTAACCTCTCGGCAACTGCAAGAGAACTGTGCAGCCTTATGGGAAAGTGGACTCCATGGTGAGACTAGTGCCGCTCGGAACGTGGCGAGTACAGAGCATATACTGGTTCCGGAACGACAACTGGACAGTCAGGAGTTCCTGGGAAGACGGGTCTGCTTCTTCTTCTGTTCCAGTACTCCAATGGTGGTCATACGAATGAACCTAACTGTGAGTGTAAAAGGTCAACAATCTGACACCTGTTCAACTCCTGTTCACGGATGCGTCCCTGCAAGGGTGAGGAGCCCACATGTTAAACAGGGAACTACCAGGGACCTAGTCAGTAGAAGAGGCCCAGCATCTCTGCAGGCCAGAATTGGCACACCTCATGACAGACAACACGACATGAATTGCCTCCATGAAGTTCTTCACGAGAAGCGCAAAATATGCCTGATCCCGAAACACATGCCAGGCAGGCTAAACAGAATTTGACAGCCCCCAATTAGTGGATCCTCCACCTAAAAAGTTATTTTTCAACGATGGGAGACCTCAATGGTGGACATGTTAGCCACTCGCTTGAACTGCCCAACTAAGATTCTAAATCCTCATAGCCCTACGATGGCCTGTAGCGCCATAGTATGTGGGCCTTCTCGAACTCCTCAACAAGGAACCAATCGAACTTCCGCTCAGGGCGAACGTAATGTCGCAGCACCAAGGGAAGATGAAACATCACGACCCCATCATGCTGTATCGTCACTCGTTGGAGAATGACTGGTAAACTGGGAACGTCTGAATTCTTTACGGAGGTAGTGCAAACTTTCATTCAGTGACACCATGCCTCCACAATGAAAGTGTACGAGGCAAAGTAGAAATACTGGCAGATTTCCCCAAGGAACTCTTTGACAAAGGCCTTTCAATAATGGCGATAAAATGTTAACGGTTGACCATTAACTCTATGCTGGGCTTCTACCAAGCCTTCTGAAATAGGAGACCAAGAACAAGGCTCCTTTTTCCAGCATGGAAATTGCCCCTCGTCCTGGAAACCCTTTCAAGCCCCCCTTACGAGCGGCTGGAACAAGCTACGCTGCTCCATGTTTCACAGAAGACTGTTTTTCTCGTGGCCATGGCCACAGCTGCGCGGCAAAGCAAGATATCACCGCCTTCTCCAGTGCAGATTCCTTAAGTTCGGAAACAGTTAGGGAAGATCTGACACTACTCCACAACCCAGCGTTCAGCGCAAGATGCAGAAACCAGCTGTTGTGGTTCAGGCACTCGCACCGTTGGTTGGTTCAAGGAACAGTGAGAGGCTACATTGCTCCATATCTGAGCACGTAAACATATTACCTGGAAGCTTCGAAGTCATGGAAGGAGATGACTAGTCTGCATACACCGTGCTCTTCCTGCCAATCGACTCAAGCCTCACAGAAGGCCACGCAGTCCTCCTTTTAAAAGAGCTTGCCTTGAAAGCATTGCATCTTTTGTTGTCAAACGATCATACGTTGTCGCCTTTCTCTTCACCTTTCGTCCCGTCTTCAGGCTGCCCGGCCGCCTCTGTTACCTCGCTTTTGTGACTTCACCACACAAAACGAAAGCTCCATTTTGCACCGACTGTCACATTCCGCCGCCTTGTCTTGCCTTTCGTGTCTACTTGTTCTGCTTCTACTTTGTCTTCAAAGTTCGTTTTCGCCTCGTCACTAATATTTCGTGGTTAAAACCCACAGATTGATGACACCTGGATCTCCAGTCGCTGCATCCTGCTTTCATTTTGTAAACGAATGCACGGCAACGTCTAACGCTCGTTCATGGCTTGAACCTACGAATCGAGCCAACCATCGATCTAGTCCACATCTGTTGAAAATTCATCGACTGCCCATCCTCACCCTCGCCAGTGATTCCATTTCTGGAGCCCTTGCATCGATTCTTTCGTGGCTAGAACCCACGAATTGAAGGACACTCCTCACTGTGGTCTTAGCATCATGCTTTCATTTTCGAAACAAATGGATGGCAATCTTTTACCGCTCATTTGTGGCTAGAACCTGTGACATGGCATGGTCACTAGGACCAGCGCCATAGTATTGTTGTAGTTGTGCGACCATCCACCAGGTGGCGCACATATAGCCAGTAATAAAATGTCTGCTCAATCCTACAACATGTGCTAGGCACTCTCTTAACGTTACATGGTGTCAGAAGTGGTTTGAAAGCTTTAAAACCCACCAAAGTTGAAGAAACTAGACAACAATCGACTCAACAATAATGCCTGATCCACAAGCAGGTGCGGAAGCTCCGCCAATACAAGGTATGAGACTGCCAAAGCCACTCAATGTCACGCCCGACAATATGGCGAACGCATGGCGATTATGGGTACAACAATTTGAATGGTATGCGATCGCTACAAAACTTGACAGGCAACCACCCGAAGTGCAAACTACAACTTTTATTTCAGCGATAGGATCTGATTCTGCTATTATTTACAACAACTTTGGACATAAAGAAAACGAAAAAAAACGATTTGAAAATAATGAAAGAAAAATTCAAAGCAAAGTTTGCCCCAAAGCCTAACGAATCCTATGTCCGACTTGTCTTCAACCAGCTGAAACAAAAAGAAGGTGAAACGTTTGATGAATTCCTAACAGTAGCCCAAACACAAATAAAAGACTGCAATTACGGAAAAATCACTGATAGTCTGCTTAGGGATAAAATTTTGTTAGGAATTCCTAGTGAAACTTTGCATCTTCGGTTGCTTGAATAGGACAGTCTACCACTTGACAAAGCCATTAAAATGTGCCGTGCATTCGAGCAAGCAACAAAACAAGTGCAAGCCATCAAAGCACCGGAAACACGAACAGTGGATGCTGTGAAGGTGGCTACAAATTACCGCAATGAAATCAAAAAGCCTGAACCATCCCCCCAGCAACAACAGTTTGACTGTCGGCGTTGTGGTATGAAACACAGTAAAAATCAGAGCCTTGCATTTAGACAGACTTGTGGAAAATGCCACATTAAAGGCCATTATGCTTTGATTATGCTATGTGTCGCACTCATCATCCTCGCCAGATTCACAAAGTTTCCCAACAAGAGGACAACGTTGACAATCCAGACTGCTACGAAATGCTCTACGTACACAGTGTAAATGCACGAGAAAGCATGCCTACACCAAATAGGCCCGTTGGGGATAGGTTTGAAACAATTCTTATTGAACAGCAACATAAGGTGAATGTCAAATTGGATACGGGTGCACAGTGCAACGTTTTGCCATACAAAATTGTTCAAAATCTCAAAGCACCCATCACTCATTCCACAACCGCATGTCCCGTGACTTATTCAAAGCACCGTATCCCCGTCAAAGGACAGATCAGCGTAGAATGTCAGGTTAAAAATCAAAAAGACCGGCATCTCGTTTATTGTTGTACATAAAGATGTGCAACCAATACTAAGTCATTCTTCATGCGTCAAACTCAATTTAGTGAAACGTGTGGACAGTGCAATCACCTCAACGAGCCCAACAGATGAACAAATTAAAAAAGAAACTTTTTCTGGCCTTGGCTGTGTAAAGAATTTTGAGTATGACATTGGCTTGGATGAAAAAGCAGAGTTCAAAGCTTATCCTCCCCGACCTGTTCCTTATTCCATTCGCGATACTGTTAAGGCTGAATTGGCAAAATGGTAGAATTGGGTGTAGTGCGACGCATATCCGAGCCAACCCCAGCGGTCAGTCCATTAGTCATAGTAAAAAAAATGGTCAAATCTGACCATGCATTAATCCAAGTGAAATAAACTAAAGTGAAGCACCGACACTACCCTCTCAAAACCATAGAGGAAAGGGCCACAAAACTCAAATACTCTGCAAAACTAGACTGTGAAAAAGACTTCTGGCAAGTTCGCGTAAGTGAACGCACGTCGGGTTATCTTACCATGAATACTCCCTGGGGACGGTATTGCTTTCTTCATGTTCCATTTGGATTGGCCTCAGCCCTGGAAATCTTCCAAGAATTGATGAACAAAATTTTGGAAGGCATTGACAATGTAGAGTGCTCCATGGATGACATGTTGCTATATGCGGCCATGCTCGAGGAATTAAGGAGACTGCTGAAAATTGTACTTCGACGTCTGATTGATGCAGGCATTAGGCTGAACAGGGCAAAGTGTATTTTGGAAGCCACAGAAGTAACATTTCTGGGACACATTCTTACGCCCGAAGGCCTCAAACCTGATCCAGAAAAACTAGAAGCCATCGATCAGTTACAGCCTCCCAATAACAAAACGGAATTGCAACGAATCATGGGAATGGCTACCTATTTGTCGAAGTTCATTCCCCATTACTCCACAATTACAGAGCCAATGCGTCAACTGCTTCATAATGATGTGTGTTGGGAATGGGCTCACGAGCAAAGATCTGCCTTTCAACGCTTAAAGGAGGTCCTCAAAACACCACCAGTCCTCGCTTACTACGACGTCAATAAGCCAGCCACCTTATCTGTCGATGCTAGCTCAACAGCCGTGGGAGCCGTACAGATGCAAGCTGGTCAACCGATAGCTTATGCAACGCAATCCTTGACAGAAGCCCAACAACGACACCCGCAAATTGAAAAAGAAGCTGTCGCTATTCGGTTTGCGTGCTTCAAGTTTCACCAGTACATTTATGGCAAACAAGTCACCATAGAAACTGACCACAAGCCACTGGAGGCAATCAGTAAAAAGACACTCGCCAATGCACCGCCCCGCCTACAGCGCATTTTTTTTGACATTCTGCTATATGCTCCGCATATCACATACATGAAAGGGAAAGACATTCCAGTGGCAGACACACTCAGTAGAAACTGTCGACCAAAAATGCCAACCCAGAAGACAACCCTAGAAGTTTGTATTGTGTTACCGATGTCTCCTATTACTGCAGGCGAACTACGCCGAGAAACACAAGCAGATCCCCACTTGATGACACTGCAGGAAACCATAAATGCTGGTTGGCCATCCACAATTGATCAGGGAGCAAACTCGCTTCGCCCGTTTTGGACATTTCGGGATGAACTTTCTGTATATGATGAAATTGTGTTCAAAAACACAAAACCCATTATACCGTGAGCTCTCCACCCCAAGTTTTTGGAAGCCATTCACACTGGCCACTTAGGTATACAGAGTTCAATTCACCGTGCAAAGGATGCGGTCTATTGGATTGGCCTAACACAGGCAGTAGAAAACTACTTCCAGCAGTGCGCCGTCTGCCAATGAACGCAGCGAAGCAACAACAAAGCACCAGTTTTGATACGAACCGTTCCAGATTACCCTTGGCAGATAGTAGCCACAGATTTGTTTGAGTTTGGCAGACGGAATTATTTACTTATCACAGGTAGCTACTCTGGCTTCTTTGACTTTGTGGAACTCGCTGAACCCACATCTGAAAATGTCATCAGGGAACTAAAAAAGTGGTTCTCCGTTGGTGGTACAAAGTGATAACGGACCACAATACTCGTCGCTGGCATTCAGAACATTTGCCACTGAGTGGAACTTCCGACACGAAACATCCAGCCCTCATTTTCCACGTTCTAATGGCCTGGCAGAGAGAAACGTACAGACGGCAAAAAACCTCCTTCGGAAATGCACACAGGATAATACCGATTTGTATCTTGCACTACTCAACCTGCGCAACACTCCTCGCAATAATGAGCTAGGGTCATCAGCACAGCGATTATTCAGCCGACACACATGCACCAACCTTCCAATCACCAAAGCAGAGCCGCTTTTAGCCACTTCTCTCTTTTCAATAGCGTTTGCTTATGCATCGGAGAGTTCACTTAAATTTAAATCACGGATGATTTCGTCTAATTCTTTCATTTCGGACATTTTGAGTTTTTAACGTTTAACGTGCTTTCAAAATAAAGCTTTTATAAATGAAACAAAATTAAATGCAGTCGCATAATAAATTTACGTTAAGTTTGAGCAGAGCGAATTAATTAAAAAACTTCTCTCCCAATTCAGTAAGATAATACATAAAAATAAACTTTCAAGGACCCCTAGCACTCTGGTATATGAATAGCATAAATGCTCGGCTTGGCGGCCTCTAAGCATATCCTATGCACGCTTACCCAATTTTGTACAATCGCTGTACGGTCAGTCAGTCCTTCAGGTTTCCACCGTTGTACTAGAAATCCTGCACTGATTGTTGAAGTA
The DNA here is from genome assembly GCA_023313725.1 of Lithobius niger. Classification (NCBI taxonomy): domain Eukaryota; kingdom Metazoa; phylum Arthropoda; class Chilopoda; order Lithobiomorpha; family Lithobiidae; genus Lithobius; species Lithobius niger. Next base: position 14,479 of record JAHWFP010081565.1, read on the forward strand.
GAACGTCTTTGGCGGTCTATTCCACTGGGACCTTGGTGGGCACACACAAAATCCTGTGCTTGGCTGCACCGGACCACCAGGTTCCTGGACGGAAGGCTTCTCCTACAGCATCGGGTTGGGTTGAGACATCTCGCGGCTGGTGGGCATCTCAAGGGAAGCGGCAACTGTTGCTTCCTGGCGCCGGCAGTTGTTGGGGCTGCTGGGCGGTGTTTGTACTGATTTATAGCGGCAGTACGACTTCTGGTTCGTGACCTTTTTTGCTTTGTCACAGGCATCTACTTCGTGGCCATTTTGACGGGACCACAGACGTCTAGTTGGAAGTGGCTTCGAAGTAACTTCGAAGTGGCTTCTAGGTACTTGGGTTAGTAGTATGGCAGGGGGGAAACGCTTGATGGGAACAGCACTTGTTCATCCCACCACTGCCACCAGTTGCAACGGCGGACGCTACGACGGCTTAGGTGCTTGAACGCCCTCGGTTTCCTTGGTTGACACAGAGTTTCAGCTTAAGGTTTAGCGGTGATTATAACGACTTTTACGGCATAAGCACAGCGTGAGCTACTGTCCCAGCGTGGGCAATGAAGCGTCGGGTCTTAATTAAAGGGGCCTAGCCTTAACACTAATGGTAATCACTGCCACCAACGATGGAATTTAACTGTTTAACGGAGGATAAAAGCTAAAAATGGGCTACATATTTAATTTACACTCAAACAATTAATCGGCTAGCAAACGAACTGAAGTTGAAAACTCCTGGTTTTATTTTTGACCAACAGTCAGTTAGGTTGTTTAAAACTCCTGGTTTATTTTTGTTGTAAAAGAACACTTTACATTGGCATTTACTAGATCAGCTTTTGAATAAAATTATTAAAAAGCAACAAAGCTTGAGAATTTACAACATTAGGTGTTTTGAATAAGTTCAAATTTTCAAATTAGAAAAAGTAATACGGAGTGCTCCCGGAGACACCCGCAAAATTAAACAGCGTCGGCTGATTACAATTTATCTGACACTTATTTTTCAATGATCATCCGTCCACAGTTATGTTTTTAAGTTTTCCAACCTCCCTAAGTTTCTCCTGAAACTAATCTAAGATGCAAAAGCCCGGCAATTTCACACGTTAGGCATAAAGTATGTTTCCTTTGACTTCCACAAAGATCAAACCGTCAGTTTACATTAAAAATCCGAGCCTGGGACAATTTTTTACCAATTGATCATTTAATTCGCTTAAATGATCAATTGGTAAAAATTGTCCTAGGACCGGGTGTCAACCATTCAGTAGAATGGAGCCCCACACAAGCAGAAGTTTCTGCTATTTCGCTTGCTGAAACCGTATTCATTTCACCCTCGTCATTTTGAAAGACAGGGAAATGTGAAAGAAGTGCGTTGTAACACGTAGGAAAGAAGGTAGGAGGAAAAGACCCTGTTAAAAATAACTAACACAAGGGAGGCAGTGTATAGAGTACCGTGTAGTGACTGCAACCCAGTTTAACCCTTTTGAGTCCGAGCTACGATACATCGTTGCTCAAAAATGAGGCCGAAAACGTAGGAGGAACGATACATCGTTCGCTCAGTTCTACGCCCTGTTTAAAAAAAAAAAATCCTATTGCTTACATCGGAGGGTAACTCCGATTGAAGTAGGTATTTTGGAACGTATATTTAAGGTTTATTTCGGTTTATTTAATTCAAATCATCTTTTTATTACCTTAAGTCGATGTTATTGTTGGCATCGTCGCCAAAATTGACGTGAAAATTGCGTTTGCTGAAAACAGCCCTCGGTTCAAACGATCGTATCTCCGAAACTACGCAACGTGCAGCCGCCATCTTGAGCGCGTTCGAGAGAGGGGATTCCCAATTTTCTAGCCCGCGAAATATGATGGCATCAACTCCAACGTCACTGCCTGTATTCCTCGAATGAAAAGTGCTGTTTCAACAGCCTTTGTTCAAATTCTTCCCGATCACGTGTGCTGATTGGTTCGTTCGCGGCACGTGACCCGTCGGCCGTTCATTCGTGACGTCACGCGAAGCGAGTCAAGGTCGTATTCATTGGCGCTAGCAGGAGCGCGTTCGCTTGCGGGCAGCCGGTTAATATGGCCGCTCAGGACGAAATGGTAGTGAGCTTTCAGCGATCGTAAATATTGGGGGAATAAAGCAACTTTAAACTATTTTTACGGTAATAAAACATAAAATAATGATTTCGGAAGTAATAACAGGCGTTGTGACGGAAGAATAACGAGTGGATGTTATCAGTCCGAGTACTGTAAGTTGAAACTTTCGTTAGCGCTGTTTACATAGTCGAACTTTATAGGATTTTTTTAAATAAAGAAAACGTAGGACGATAATCCCAATTATATAATAATATAATTATTACGTCTGCGAATTTTTATACGCCAAGACCCCATAGTTTTTTTAGTACAATTTATTTTCGTGAGGCATGCAACTTGTTCATGGCATCCATGTTGCGTCCATGGACTTTCTCGCTCGCAAATTGAAAAATTGGCTCGGACTCAAAGGGTTAAATTGCCAAACGAGAAGGGAGTGCGTAATAGAGTACGACAGCACATGGCGGACACGAGAAGTGGGAGTGATAAAAACGGCGTCGCAGTACACTACAAAAACACGCAGCTCGATATTGATTGGGAAAATACAAAGACATTGTTGACCTGAAATTCAGCCAGAGACAAGCATCTATGAAGTCTGGAATCACTGGCCATTATAGCACATGAAAGGAACAATAAAGTGCTGATGAATATTCAAACACCAGCAGCGCCCGCAATCAAATACCTAGTACCCAGTGATCTGTACATAAATCTCCGACAGCGCTGGCTTGACCTTTAAGGTGGCGCTCGCGAAAAACCGGAAGCTGCACCGGAAGCTACAGCAACTGAAAAATCACAACACAGACAACTTATATGGCGTGGGATGTAAACCAAAGAAAAAACACTTTTTATAACCGATGAAAATATTATTACCTTTTTTATAGCAGTTTCCTCCTTTTGATCTTATTTTCCCTAGAAGTTTGAAGGTTGGCTTCCCTGCTGGGCTCGTAATAGTTCTGCGAATGTGCGGGCTTGGGTCAGTCTATATAAGCACGCCGCGTCAGCTGAACCACATTTCACCTAGGGCGCTCACGCTAGCGTGACCACCCTTGAGCTCGGTTCCCGAAGATACAAGAACATGCGTGCCGTCGATTGCCCGGTTACCTTCTATGACAAGGGATGCACCGATTACCGGTTCCCTCTTCTGTCCCCGGCAGCGCTTGTGCGACCCTCACCGATCCAAGACGTCGATTCCCTTAGTTCCACATGGACTCACCAGTTGTCGTTACGGTTCCCGATTCCTTGGGAATACCTGTCGTAATCAACGATCCTTCAGCGGCCCGTGATCCGCCTTCCCTTCAAGAGATCCTGTGTCGGCCTCGGTTCTTTCAACCGCCGATTCCCCTCACACGGTATTAGCACAAGGGCTACTAGCATATGGATTCACCGATCCTCACTTCTGGTGGGGGATCGTTCAGCGATCCCGGGGAGGGGGATTTGGTCCCCTTTTCCTCAACCCAATCAGAGGGAGGGAACTTCAATCTTCGACAAACGATCCCGGTTCCTGTGCCCTTTGCCATATATTAATGGTTGAGGGTGTGCCCAGCGTAACCGTGGTTTTTTTCGGCACCTTCATGGGGAATCACGACTAACTCCGATCCCCATTCGACTGGATCGTGTTTACGATTCCTCTCGATACCAGTCACATCTGTTTCACTTTCTCTGCGACAAGGGCTTGCTCGTTCCACTCCACTTGCGACGACATCGATTCCGGTCCCCTTCCTCATCACGACCCTCGTGGTCGAGGTCCTGGGGGGGGGGGGGGACCGATATCTACCTCTGCAACGTTAATTACCACTTGCACATCGAGCCTTTTATCTGGACCTAGTTCGGTTCCTCTTGCTGAGAATTCGATCCCACCACTGCCAGTGGGCTGGAACCGGGCCCCAGCCTCCAGCTTAGGCCCCTTTGCCTCTTCTACCAAGATTCTTCCCATGTCGCTATTGCCAGCTGAAAATGACGGGTTCTGTAGGTACATCGGTTCCTAACACGAACCTTCATCCCGACCTCTTCCACGATGCAGGCATCATGGTCAATTGACGATTGCTACCCCCTGCGCATGTGTCTGCACAGCTTCCATGACACAAGGTCTCTGCACGATTCAGGCCCCTTCCACACTGCAATCCACTATCATTCTGCTGATTCCAAGCACCACCTTTGTAGGTAGGACCTATGCTCGGTCCAATTCCATTTTTCTGTCACAATCCTCACAACTTGGACTGGGCCCATGTACCCCGTCGGGGCCCTGTTTCGAACCATGATCCGCCTGCCGTCCTCTCCTTGTCATCAATGCATCGGTTCCTGCTAGTCGTTGTCTCATGCTGCACCTTCGCTTTGAACGCAACCGACAACTCTTCTCCGACCGGCAACCCTCTGCTCACGTTTCTGCGCACCCTCCAGGGGCTAGATTCCCCTGTCCAATGACCCTACTTCTAACCGTTCTATTCCCGGTTACTATCCTAGTCTGGACTCTCCAAGCATCCCACTAGATTTGCTATGAATTTCTTCTTTCTACGGTGCTATCCAACGTCTGGATAGCCCTCACAACTTTCTTGTCCACGACGCACACTTCACATCGTTTCATAAGTACAGGACTCTGTTCCCGGTTACCTCTACGGTTCCCGATTACCTTTCCGGTTGCCTTTACATACCTAATGCAACAGTCAATCCCAAAGATGGGTCTCCATTCCACCTCCCATGATCCGCCCCTAAACACAACTGACTTCTGACTCTGTTCAAATCTTCAAACTCCCAGCGGATCATGAACCTCTCTACTAGGCAGGGTTTCCCCCCCCCCCCCCCCCCCATTTCGGTTCCCACCTTGCGATTGGCGCCTGCAATGGTATACTTATTTCTTCAAACTATGCAACTGTATTTTCTTATTTTTTTGCTCACCTTGCCATCACG
>JAHWFP010081566.1:16301-50959 GCA_023313725.1 Lithobius niger
GTTATAAGTGTCAGAATAACTAACTTATTGCTGTACTTATAACAATGAACATTGTAATAACATTGTAGCAGCCAACGATTGTTGAACGCCAGGGAGAAATACAATGGACGATACCAAGAAAAATGACATGAAACAACTCGAATTCATCCACAAACGGGAAAAAACTATTTAAAGTATTTATTTATGGTGATTAATTAGTTATTGGCATACTTTCGCAAGAATGGTCCGTCTACACGCGATTTATTGAGATAGTTTTGCTTCCTCGGATCTTACACCTCGGCTAAGCCTCAGCTGAACAAAACTCTCACAATAAATTACTTATAGAGGGACCACTGTTGCAAAAGTATGCCAATTTACGGGCAACTCATTTCATTGAAACCAAAAAGAACGTTAAAACTGAACTAGGCCTATTTCACTAAAATCAGCATCACTTGAAAACCGGATTTTTATTAATGCCAGTGTCAATGACGTCGAGTTATTCTTTGATGGCAAGCAAACATCTCAACCAGTATATGTATAGATGACAATTTTTGTAATCCGTATATCAGCTTTAAATAAAAGCTCCCAACGTTAACTTGAGGGGACTGGATTTTTTTTGAGAGTGGTACATTTTTTTAATCCACCTACGCTTTAAGTTGGTAGCTTTTTTTTTTCAACTGCTACCCTTATCACAGAAATAGAGATTTACTGGTCGAGAAGTCTTCAATGTCGAGGAATTTTAAAACTGTAATTGTGGTGGGGGACTGCGATCGGGTCTGAGTCAATTTCAAACAGCAATAATCGCGATTCTTTTCATCCTCACCGGCTACGATATTGCCTCTGCGCAAAGCTTACTCAGATTTAATTAAAGTTTGAGTGCAAGTCGATGTCGAGCCTCGACCTGACTGTTGAGAATGGATTGCCATTTTTCTTATTTGCAGTGGTAATGGAGACCGTGCGTTTCTTTTCGTTGCAACAGTGCAGCAGCTGCAGGAGTTTGCTAATTGTCTACATCACGCAAACGTCACTAGCGCTAGACGACCAAAAGAAACAGCCCCCCGGCGGATTAGTGCACGGTGCGCTACCAAACGGTCTGCCAAAAAAAAATGGCCGCTGCCATCTCCGTGCGATTGCCTCAATCGTTCAAGTCGCTGAAAAGCGTTATCGTGAAGATTTTATTGGCAATCGAAATGAATCAACCGAATTTTATGGTTGTTTATTTATTAATTTACCTACCGGCAGCTTTGTGCTTTCAGTTAAATCCACCATACTTATAAAAACACGGCCGTATTTGCTATAAATAATCAATTTTTTTATCGATGGGAGGCAGCCATCTTGTTTTCGCAGCAGAGCCAGCACTTCCTTGCGTTTCTTTTCCATCTATAGCAATTTAGCGAAACAAGAGTATGGTTCGCGATTAACGTCAAACTTCGGGTAAATGAACGGAATTGGATTGGCATGTATTGTGTAATACCGACGTTGACTTTACAGCATACTCGTGTTTTGCTACATTGCTAGATGGAAAAGAAACGCGTAGTTCTTTTGTTGTTGCTGTATTCAGCACTGCACGAAACGAAATGAGGAAAAGAGACGCGTCCACTAAATGGAGCACTGCAAATTGCAGCCAAATTGTGCAGAAAAGAAACAGCCATTTAGCGTACTGCTTTAGCACTACCAGGAAAGAAACGCACGTATAGCCTTTTTCAGATTTTTGCAGGTTTTGCCAGTAATAACCAGTAAAAACCGTGTTTTAACCATTGTCCCAGCACGCCACAAAAATGCAGCTGTGCCAGGTTTGGGTCTGGGTTTCTCGTAAATGAAACTCGCTTTCCTGCAGGCACCGGTCGGGGCTCAAGCCCTGTGTTCAGCGTGCAGTACAAAAGCGACATACGATCTTTAAGAGTACGGTCGGGGGTTGTAGGAATGACAGAGATTAACAAGCTGGAGAACCAAACTAACATAAGTACGTACATTTTTATAATAATCTTTTACAAATCTAACACCGGTTACACGAAATGGCACGGCTATTTGCCGTGCGTGCCTATCACGTGACTGGGCTAGTCCACTCAGATGGCCAAAGCTCTGCTATTCTCGTTCGTCAGTGGCTGACTTATAATGTCATCACAGCAAACAGCCGTAGCGCGCGGTATATATAATTTCTGTTCAATCAAGACGAAGTCAGTTACAGGTCTCGCATATACCAGTTATAAAATGTGTGTATAGGATATTTACCAGCAAATGTTTCAGGCTTTTATAGGCTTCTTTGACACTTCATGTCAAAGACGTATTGCGTAGCTTGAAAAAAAATGGATTTCATCAACTTGGACGAAAAATATCTGATATCTACCCCCAAAACAAAACTTGTTAAGGATTCTCGCCACAGTTTTTAGCTGTGTGAAGTCGTGATATCAAACACCAAGCTCTTTTGCTAAGCTAATCCCACCGACTAAGACTTCAAATGTTCAATGAAATAATTGAAAATTGCACAGTAAGCAATTTTCATGTATTTCATTTAACCTTCCAACTATTAATCGGTGGGATTAGCTTGACGAAAGAGCTTGGCGTTTGATATCACGACTTTACACGGCCGAAAAACCTGGCGGGAATCCTTAGCAAGTGTTGTTTTTTGGGGGAGGGGGGGTACATTAATTCTTTACATTAACACATTAATGGATGCGCCAAATCTACAGCGGTTGCAATAACGTCGTATTAGCTACAGAGCTCGCGGCTGGAATCAATCGTTTAGCTAACGGCAAGGGGCACTGAATAAGAGTGGAAGTAAAAACCAATGACGCATTTCGTCAAGCCAATGTGCGGTTGAGCGGATTTCTTAGGCCTAAAAATGCACTATTTCTTTTATTCATCCGTTGGCAGCTGCTGCAATTTTTAGTTAGTGGAATCTTTGCTTTTCTGATTTACAACATGTTTCATAGCCTAACGGATTGGACATTTGCCAGTTGTGGCTTGGCCAGTATCCGGATGGTTTCACTTACGTGTTCATACCACATGAACCAACAAAATACGAGTTGAATGATGATAATGTGGTTTTACCTAACCCCTTAGGCTACAAACAAGGTTGTAAATCGGAAAAAAAGCCATTACACTTGCTTAAAAGGGGCAGCATATGCCAACAAATTAAGAAAACCACACATTTTTAGGCGTAAGAAAGCCGCTCTCAGAGCATCTGGTCGAACCCCTGGAAAGGGGATCTTGGCAAAGTCCTCGCCAAGATTGACGGCCAGGGTAACGTGAGAGGCTACCATGCGCCTTTAGCGTCTGTGGGAACTATTCTGGATAATTCTGGACAAATTTCGGCCCCTACCATCAACGGAGTTTTCCGGGATCGAATCCCCGGGTTGGCTCCTCATTTCACCACATATTTTTTTTTCTCAAAAAAGTCTGGTAATGTTCCAAATTGAGCCGGATCAGCTACACGAGCATTAAATTGCTTCGGCTGACTTAAGGCTGAAAAGAAATTAATAAAAAATAAATAAATAAAATAAAAGACGCCCCTACTTTTACCTCCGTTTACCGCCACTGTCCCTTGCAGTAGCTAAACGACTGTTCCAGAAGAGAGCCACGCACTGAATACGGCGTTACTGCTTTTCCTTTATACCAGGACAGTAACAACGTTATCATAGTTTCGCGAAACACCTGAAAAGGTACGATTTTTCAGTTACGTAGGTTATTATTATGAAAATAATAGGTCAAATGTATTACAGGTTTTTGTAGTGTCGCTGTTAACCCTGCAGTTATTAAAGGATGTTTACCGACCATATACTAGTGAACAATTTAATATTACTGAGTGAGCTGTTTTAATTACCGTAAATCCTCTATTTGTGGCCGGATCCTGAATTGTAGCCGGGTGTTTTCCCAATCATGAATTAGTAGTTACCGGTCTCCAATTGTAGCCGGATGTTTACCTAATCATGAATTAGTAGTAGCCGGTCTCTAATTGTAGCCGGGTGTTTTCCTAATCATAAATTAGTAGTGGCCGGTCTCTAGTTGTACGTCCGTCACATAAACATGCACCGTATCCAAATTAAAGAGTAACGGTCAAAGCATTCATGTGATATTATTTACCGTTTTTAGTGTCAGACATGTGTTCTCATTGATGCCGTAAATTTCCTTTCTAAATTTTCTAGGAGCAATCTCAAGTTGTGGCCGGTCTCCATTGTAGCCGAGTCAGAATGGCTGCATTTTAAACCAGTAGTCCGGGCTGCAAATAGAGGACTTACAGTACGCAAAGCTGGTTACAACTTCTACAAGTAGACTCTTAAACCAGTGTTTACGCAGATACAATTTCAATATGATATTCGTCTAATAATTCAGAAAAGGCTATGCCAAGAATAATACGCTGCAATCGTCATCCACTAATAAATAAGACATAAATCGCTATAAAAAATATTAAGGAAAATAGGAAATTAGCCATCAGCGAAAATTATACACTAGAAATAACGCAGTTCAATAAGCCACCTTTATGCACTTACGTTTCGTCGGAGTGGCATGATCCGGATGCGAACCGGCTAAGCAATTCTCCCCCAGATCACTTGCCTAGCACCTTAATCGCTAAGGCCACATCCTCCACTGGTATAAAGAAAGCTCAATGAACCCGTTATTAAGGTCACAACCGTAACCAGGACTCCATTCGACCGAATATTTTCGGCCATACGCAATGGAGAGGGAATACAAATCACGTTACTGGACTACGTTATTTCTAGTGTATAATTTTCGTTGATGGCTAATGTCCAATTTTCCTTAATCATTACCCAGTGACGAAAACTACACTGTACCTTTAAACTCTTCAGAATAGAGGTGCACCCACGCTGAACCAAGTTGGGCTTACAAACTAACAAGCCTTACCTTACGTCAAAATCAAAGCTGTAGTGGGGAAATTGCAACCTGGCAGGCAAAGGATTCAGCAAACATTTCTTTTAAGTTTACGGACAAAGAGATAATTTATTTCTTGAAGCGTGTAGACAGTACGTCGTTTTCAATTCAATTCATTAACCGTGAATGTTCCATTAGAGCCGGGTCGTATACTCCAGACGGAAACTAATGGACGTCTTATTTACAATGACCAGGTATGCATTAGACGCAGTAAGAGAGAAAGACTTTCACAGAAAACGTTAATTAACAGTATAGTATAATGGAATACTGCAAAAACTATTAATTAAAGTACAACAGTTTCTTTGGCTAAGGACAAAACACTGGGCGTTCGTACCAGCTTCACATTCTCAGGGGACTTAGCAGGTTTTAGGAGAAAAAAAGTAGGAGATGAAGAATTTCACATAAAAAATGTGGAATTTTTTGGTAGAAAGTGGCTAACAGTGAATTAGTAACTTAATTCTTAACTTTATTTTTTTAAACAAAGGCTTTGTGCCATTAGCTGTCATTTGAAATAAAAATAAACCGAATTTTCACTAACCCATGCACAGGGACAAAGTTTGCGGATTGTAAATTCCTAAATGATAAAAAAAACAAAAAAAACTTAAACTGAGGTCCTATCTCAGCCTTTTTTAGCAGCTGGTGATGCAGTTGAACAGGGATAAGTGTTCAAATTTTTTTTTTTAAAGTTCGAAATATGGAAAAATTTAGAAAATAAGGAAAGTTTCCAAAAAAAAAATAAGGAAATAACGAAAAAGTAAGACCTCGACGAACCCTGGCATTTTCTTTAGTTTTCGCACAACTAAATTGATAAATTTGTACATATCTTCATCATTTTTATTTAGCGTTTAGCCCAATACCTGCATCAAGTAGCAGCAAAACTCTTTTTTTATTATTATTGTTATTCTCCTCTAGATTTTTGTACGCACACGTTCTTAAATTTTTCTTTCACCTTGTGGAGTAGGCTTCAAAATGAATGAAGTACTCATTTGCAGTTGCCACGCAGGGCTTCCTTTGAACTTTGGATTTTTAATTATTCAATTTGAATTTTGAATTTACTGCATGCACAGATGGTTGGCTGTCGTAGAAGGCTGAAATTTTTCCATAGCTTTCTTGTATTGTAATATATTCCATCAACCGTGGACTTCGCAATTAATTTTTCACATTTTTGACAGTGGTAACATGCCTGATACAAGTGGTGGCCGGATCTAAAAATGGCCAACTCCATACGGTAAATTCCGCCGGACACGAATAAAACATTTACGGTATTTTTTACTACATTTGTAAACATTTTACGTCGTCAGTTTAACGAGATACGAGTGTTTAATTTCCTTTTTCTTTCCTGCACAGGTTAGCAACATATTGCAATCTCCGACTTGATAATGAATGCAAAGTTTACAAAATCAACATGTCAGAAAATCACAATACCACAACAGAAGGCAAGGCTCCAGTCGTCTTTCCAGATGACAGGAAATAAGATGGCACAGGAGCAGTTGTACAGCTTCTTTTTTTCCTAACAGGACAATCAAGTTACAAGTTAAACATCAAAATAGTATCCCACTAGAGCCAGGAGGAAAAATGAAAACACGAGTGATGGCTACTAATCATTGTATTTTAGTACGGTGTACTAAAGCTAGGTGGCGCCACACTACTGCACATATAATTATCTACAATCGAAACTGAATCCTACCAGGAAAAATTGTGTGCAATGCCAGCATCGCTCTATTAGCATCAGCATAAGGATAACCGTCTGACCGTCTTTTTGTTCCTTTTATAAAAATTACTTTGACATTGCTTGGTTTTAAAAACCCCATATTGATAAAAAAAAAAAGGATCTACAAGTTTTAGGTTTATGCCTAGTTTTAGATTTAGGCATTAATTGTCAGCTTTTAGGCCTAATTTTTACCTGGCGTTTTAAATTTGTAAGTAGCAGCTAACTATGGTACGAGAATGGGCCTATTTATGCATGCAACATGGTGTCGAGACTTTTAAATGAAGCTAATGTGTGTCGTTAACAAAATCTTTTTTTTTTACGGTTGCGTGTCAACCTGTAGTGGTTAAATGCGACGATCAAATGATATTATTTCATAGAGTTACGTAGAGAAAGCCCATTAGCCCAGTAAGCAACACTGTTTTAATTTGCCGTGTTTTTTAAAATCCACTTCACTACCACTAAAAAAGGCGACAGATGGACAAAGTCATTGCTATGGTCTTCCAGCCATTTCAGCTGTACAGAAGACTAAAACTGAGACAAAATTGTAAAAAAAACTTTTAACGCGGCCCCTCTTCTCCACAGCCGCTAGACACACTCACAAACGAAGTCGTAATCTACTCAAGTATTTGTCTAAAGATGAATTGGCCGAGGTAGTGTTGACGATCGAAGCGGCTTTTCTAAGCTGAATGGCACCTTATATAGCCCAGTAACTTTACGTTAAAACCTGGAACTAATTCAAAGAAAGCTGAAAGTTGGCACATAAGTAGCTATCAATGGTGTATGAAGCATACTAAAAGTCCCCTGAGCTGAGACGCTTGCTTCCTCCAGTACATTGGAAAAAGGGCGTAAGTGACAGTGTATGGTTACGAAAGTCTGTTTTCAATGGTCGGATGATTTTATTTTGGCAGATTTCGATGTGTTTTTTTTTTTGTTTGTTTGTTCTTACAACCTCTCATATACAGGAATCTGTACTTTTTGACACATGAAAATATACCAACCGGCCTTTATAAAATGTTTATTACAAATTTGTACGTTTTCTTTCGTACAAATCTGACAATTTAAATATGCCAAACAAACGTAGGAAATCAAAGAAATAAGTGTGCAGACAAAAGGTTGCACTGAGGCCTAAAAATGAAACAAATTAATAGAATTAGCCTGAAGAGCATGGACTATAATGTATATAGTTTGCAGTTTTTGTAAATGGGGAGAATATTCACAGGTTCGTTTTCATCGTCCATTGGAGAATTGAAACACACAGCACCTCGGCATCCACACATGTAGCTTGTCGGCTGGAAGGTAGAATTGTTTACTTCCTGTGGAATACATGAAATTTAGTATGGCTGCACATGAAGGGTAACTATAAGGGGTGGGGGCGTAACTCCTCAAACATCATCAAATCAAAAGCATAATGTGAAGCAACAACGTTCGGGACACAATTCTGAACAAGAAAGGTGATAAACGTCTCACACGTAAACCCCTTGAACCCCTAAATCGTATTTAAAGTGTATCAGCCTTAATTCGCGCGAACTCTCCTTTTTTTCATTTGGTTGTTATCGTGTTTTTTGTGTTCAAAGCGCTCTTGCGAGCCGTCTAAAACCTCGAATTTGACATGCTTGGTTTTTTTTTTTAAAGGTGGGGGATCGATTCTTTACATCAAACCTAACCGAAATTGTTTAACGTAGATGTGGATCGTCCTACGCCTATTTAAAAGTAAAGAGGTAGTGGCATAGTGGTGAGAGCGTATGTTGATTTTGGAATTCAAAGTGCCCTTGTGAGCCCTCTAATAGCTCGAAATGGACCTGCTTAGGATTTTCTGTACGGTGGGTATCGATTCTTTCCATCAAACCTAGCCGAAATTGCTTAGCTTAGATGCAAATACAGGTATGAGCATTACAATGGCACTTTGAAATTGAAACTAGACACTACACCAATATACAGCTACACCATTAAACGAGCGTAGGACAGTCCTTATACCTAAGCTAAACAATTTCTGTTAGGAATTATGTAAAGAATAGATCCCTACCTTTTAGAATATCCTACGCATCTCCACTTCGGGCTATTAGAGGCCTCGCAAGAGAACCTTACATTGGAAACTCAACTACGCCACTACGCCATTGTAACTTCAGCATTAAATGGGCGTAGGACGCTCTCTAACCTCCCTATCTAAGTTAACAATTACGGTTATGACTGATGGAAAGGAACAGATCCCCACCTTTCAGAAAATCCTAAGTATGTCCATTTCGGGGTAGTAGATCGAGCTCGCAAGAGCTCTTTGAACACGAAAATTACGATAACCACCAAGTAAAAAAAGGAGAGTTCGCGCAAATTAAGGGTAATAAATGTACTTTAAATATGATTTTAGGGTTCAAGGGTTGCTTTTACGTAAGAGAATTTTTTATCATCTTTTTTGTTCAGAATTGTGGTTCTGAACGTTTTTGCTTCATGTAATGCCTTTGATTTGTTGACGGTTGAGGAGCTACGCCCCCACCCTTCTAGTTCCCCTTCATGTGCATCCATACCAAATTTCATGCTTTCCACAGTAACTGAACAATTCAACCTTCCAGCCGACCAACTACATGTGTGGATGCCGAGGTTCTACACTAGACGATGAAAATGAACCTGTGACTATTCTCTCCATTTACAAAAACTGCAAAATGTATGCATTATAGTCCATTTTCTTCAGGCTAATTCCATTAATTTGTTTCATTTTTAGGCCTCAGTGCAACTTTTTGTCTGCACACTTAATTCTTTGATTTCCTACGTTTGTTTGACATATTAAAATTGTCAGATTTGTACGAAAGAAAACGTACAAATTTGTAATAAACATTTTATAAAGGCCTGTTGGTATATTTTTATGTGTAAAAATGTACAGATTCCTGTATATGAGAGGTTGTCAGAACAATAAAAAACATCGAAAACTACCAGATAAAATCATCAGATCAGAGAAAGCAGACTTGCGCAACCATACAGTTATTTATACCCTTTTTCCAATGTACCGTCTTAGCTTAGGGGACTTTTAGTATGTTTCATACACCATTGGTGCCAACTCATGTGCCACTCATGTGCCAACTTTCAGCTTTCTTTGAATTAATTCTAGGTTTTAAGTAAATCTAAGCTAAAGTTAGTGGGCTATTACCATCGAGTGTTTAAGTCGTGGCATATCGCTTGTCTCTGGTACCTGCAAGGTGCACTTTGGTGTTAGGTTACTGCTACATCAAGACGAACGTACGCCCTTCTTAGACTCAAAGCCTGATTTACATACTTGTCCGCTTTCCTGCTTTCACCTCCATTTTAAATCTCCACATTGATAAATACTTAACGACACTAATCTGAACTAGCTTGAGTGGGTTATGTTTACTATGCTTTCCAACGAAGTTATACCACACTCAGCGCAATATTTAAAACATGTATGAGCTAGTTTGAAATCGTCCATGCAAGGTACACCTATCCTACTACGCAAAACAGGCAATATTCGAAGCATGCAAAATCATTCTCTTACCGGCCAGAGTTTAATTTTCTATTTTGCTCCTGTTGTAACCTAACCCGAACAGCTTTTTTTTCACAGAAAGACTTGGTAAGTAATTTTACAGTTTTAAAAAGTATCCAGGAAACTAAGGTGTTTAGAACTGCCGTAGAAAATTTTAAGTGGTTAAAACTAGGTTAGTATCTGGTTATCTTCGAACCTCTAACTTTTGTTCTTTATTAATTCTGGATTTTTATTCCCCATTCATGCTAGTCAGTTGTACTGTGGAGTTCCAAAGATAGGAAAAGATCCACTTACAAGGAATCTTTCCCTTTTTAGGAGAAAAATTGTCTTCAAAGGGTGAAAAAATATTAAATGAAGAAATACTGTGTTTTATTTGTAAATAAATTGTAAGTACGAATGTGAAGTAGCAGTATTTATTATTTTATTAAACAAAGGTTAAATATAACACTGTAATTACTTTAGTGCGCTTGTACGAACTAACTTACATACATAATTGGGTGCCTTACTCGTGCATGCAAGTTCAAACAATAAAAGTATTGCGCAAGAAAGCTTCGGATTAGGATTTTTACCAACCTCTTGGTAGGTTAATAAGCTGACTCTATGGCGGCTAAATTAAAATATGACAAATAAAATTCCTATAGCCCAGATTTTCTTCCTAATTATCGAAATAGGCCTACACATAAAATTTGAAAAAAAGTACATAATTAAGTAGCTGCCAGGTAAGCTAACAGCAGGAGGACTAGTTCTGAGTAGTCGTTTGAATTTTTTTTTCAATTTTCGTCGATTTGTGCTCCTGTGTCATCAAAACGGGGGAGCTCTTAATTTTTTTTTTTTAGAAAATGTTTAAAATTAGTGGTGTAATGAAAAGAAATTAATCCGGGAAGTAAAAAAGGGAATTTTTTTTCCCACAGGGAAAAAATGGTAATTTTATCTTTACTCGGGGTAAGTCTGTAAGTGAAAAGTGGAAGCACCGAGTACAGCCTTCCCAGCAGGGGCCCTCATAATCCAGGGCCTTGGATACTGAAATAATACTGAATAAACTAAACGATCTACTGTCCCACGCCCCTGGGAAAATATGTGTTTCGGCAAACCTTTGTGCAAAGTTAAATAAACATCCCGTCCTTCAGGTTTAACCACATGTCTCGTATACAGAAGCGGCCTGCGCCCTTAAGCCCAATGGTTCTTTAAAGTTTCATCATAAGCGACTTTTAAAATTGCCGGCGTGTTTTAATCTACAACACATCTCATGAAATCAGAAGCAGGCATCCAGGATGTTAAGCAAATATTTATTTAAAAACTGCCAAAGTTCTTAAACTGAATGAAAGACTTAAAAGATTTAAAAGACTTAAAAGATTTAAAGAAACGCACATAAAGCGTATTGTCATTAGTGCTTTCATTACGAGGATATAAGATTTCTCAAGAGTGTTAAAAGAGCGCTTGCGTTGCTTCAAACAAGACGTGCTTTGGAATTATATTGACCAGGCTCCCAACTTGCCGCAGTACAGAAGCTAGTGGCGCCATCTGTTATCGGAGAAACTTATTATAGCTCCAAAATGTGACCTGTAAGAGAGAAAATGCTCGAATTTAAAAGGAAAGATGTCTGAGACATGCAAATTTTCTAAGTAATGCTTTGCCTTCTGCGTAAAAAGACAGAAAAGTTGTGCCAGCAGCTAAAAGGGCAGTTTTTTTTTTATAATCGTAGGTCATTACGCTTTCATTGTGCTGCAAAAAAAAAGTTAATTGCTTAATACTTCCAGTAGACTGTCTCCAAGGTCATGTAATTGTACACTGAATAGCAGAAAATTTTAGTCTTACCCAGCATTTGCAACGAAGCCAACAACCAAAATAGAGAACTTACGACCAAAAATACTGATGCACAGAATGTACAAGTGTGTTTACGGAATGGACACAAGCAAGAGGGAACCACGGACTGGCTCTAACAACCTCATCTGTCATCCTACCTAATTACTCAAGAGTATTATTAGTTTTCCGATTTTTAAACCCATTCTTGCCGGCCTTATCAAGGTTGGGTAGGCTTTAGGAGGCTTTGGTACTGGCAGAACTTCACGCACACATTCCAGGTGGATTATTACTAGTTCTGCCGATTGTTCATACGGGTTCTGCTTGCAATTTTCTGATCATTCTGTGCCTTAGGAAAAACTTACTTCCCTTTTTCGGCCTAATTTGTGAAAGATCTAGGGATAGCTAAGCTTAGCGTGTACTCATTAACGGCAAGAATTTATAGGGTTTGGGAGGAGAATTTGTAACTCTAAAAATGTCCCTCTTGAAACACGTTAGATTCGTCTCCATTAGTTCAGTCTGAGTTTTCAGAGGGCGCCACGTGTTCTATCTGGTAATTTTTGCTCATTTTTCGGCCCAAATCTAAAGTAAACTAAATTACAACTAAGCTAGGCTAAATAATAATTAAATATAAGCTAGTTTCGTTTAATTTTAGGCTAAAAACTGAGTAGAAATTCTCACATGAAACACATGACGCCCTCTATAAACTAAGACTGAACTAATGTGAATGTATCTAAGGCAGTAGAGAAATTTAATAGCTTTTGTGGCAAAACTACAGAAATATATTTACTTACATGCGTAAGCTGTTTGGTGGGATAAAGTTGGTGAATTATAAGCTTTCTGTCAGTTGCCACTATTCGGCAGTAGGTGGCGGGACTCACCGTACAAATATTCACTGATGCCATTTGCTTGGCCAATTCCCGAACAGACATAGAAGAAATGAAATAGACCACACTCGTTACGGCCATTTTGTCTACCTCCCTAATATTGTTGTAGGTCGGGATAGATAGTTTACTGGCCGTGGAATTTCCTAGCACATAGGGAGAAAATTAGTTCAGGTAATAACCTTACTCCCTATCCAATCGGGATAGATAAATGAATAAGGATAAATAAATAATTAGAAAAAAAACTAGAGTATACTTTAAATATGTCCAACTAAAATATAGAACCAAAGGTAAAAAAGTAACAACAATTAATTTATTGTGCTAACATTAAACTCACATGTAAAGCAATGAAGTCAGAGAAACTTTTACAGGCTTTTTTTTCAATCTGTCTGGAGGCGGCGGAGGATTATTTAACAAAGATCTGTTTAAGGAAGGGGTTGGGGTTGGTTAAGTCCAAACCCAGAATGTTTTTTTTTACCCTTTTTTGGTGCATGGAATACAATGTTCCTGTAGGAATTAATTTACGAAAAGCCAAAAGGATTTGGAATGAAAAAGGTTTTCTATTAAAATAGGCCATTTTATTTTAAGAACTGCAGTCAAGGAAAACAAATGGCAGTGAAAACAAAATGTTGCAAAGTAAAAGACAGAAAAAAACACAAATATACATTAAAAGCTAAAAAAAAAATGGGAGAAACATTTCCTATGCCGCTAACCAGGGGAGCCCGACAGAATTCGGTTTGCCTAAAGGGTCGAGGCGAACAAATTTGCTTACACCTGTATCGCGCATTAGTCCCTGACGATTGTCCGGCTCGTCCGGGTCGCAATTCCCTGAGGGATGCCTTCCAAGGAATACCTTGTAACAGGTATTCCCCACAGAGATTTTTAGGCCAAAGCAATCCCTCTGGGTTCCTAGATACCTATACGGTTAATGTTAAGTTCAAACTATTCCTAGCACAAACAAAACATTATACTTACATTTTTAATACATAAATATGAAGGCAATAAATCATGTGGACTCTGAAATACAGAAAGACAGCAAATAATTAACACTCTGAATTAGGCTGACTAACTTAAGGCCTAAATTAGAACGCTGATAGGCCTTGATTAGGCTTCGATTCAGAATCATAATGTCATTAGGCTTGAAAAGGCTTAAGGCCTAAAATCAAGAGGCTGGAATTAATTACAAGAATCAAGAGGAGTTCATTCCAGTTCAAGAGCTGGATTCCAAGTAATTTTATTTTCCAAAACAAGGTTTACATTAAAACCAGCGCACATGCGCAATACCCACGAGTGCATGCAGAAACGAGCTCGTAATTGTTAAGATACAAGAAAATTGGGGACAACAATGACCCTACAAAAAGGTTACTTTGAACATTGACAATATACAACCTAAGTTACATTGAGATAACAAAAACACAGTGAACGAAGACCGCAAGATCAAAGGGAGCTCAAGATTTACAACTTATTCCCACACCCAACAAAGATGAGACCAATTAGTTTGACTTACACAAGTGCTTTTTAAGTTTAAAAACTGCAAATAAAAGATTGGAAAAAAATTTACAATGAGCTGACACTGGGAAACCAGTCCATGAAGAGTTCAGGAAGCCGTTGCTGCACTTTTACTTTTCTCTAAAAATCATGTTTTAGTAAAGTTTAAACTTGTGCGTTTGTTTGTCTTGAAGTGAATTTGGTGAAGGCAAAGTTGACCATTGCTTATGACAGTTTAGGAGTGAAGGTTTTCAATAATTAAAATTTTAGGTCATTAAAACCAAGGAAAAAATAGTACTTTCTGGGAGTTT
Source organism: Lithobius niger (assembly GCA_023313725.1). Lineage (NCBI taxonomy): Eukaryota > Metazoa > Arthropoda > Chilopoda > Lithobiomorpha > Lithobiidae > Lithobius > Lithobius niger. Next base: position 30,852 of record JAHWFP010081566.1, read on the forward strand.
TAAGATAGTCACACTCTCCTTGTAGAGGAAGTGTTTCAGAAGACGAACAGAACGATGCCGAACGTGTGTGTAGTTTAGTAGCAATGGCATGGGTTTTAGGGGCGTGCCAGGCGTAGGTACCTTCTTTTCAAATTTTTCATATTCCTACATTTTTTTTTTTGGGGCCCCTGACATGGTCACACTCTCCTTTTAGTGGAAGTATGCATTTCAGAATTCGAACAGAATGGTACTAAATGTGCGCGTAGTTTAGTAGCAATGGCATATGATTTTGTGGTGCGGCCGGGTGGAGGTACATGCTCTCCTACTTTTGTTTTTTTCACAATTTTCGCTTGCTGTTTTTCATTTTTTTCACCTTTTTTACATACCTACTTTATTTTTGCATCACTGTTTCTTCCTTTTTTTCACAGATCACACCACCACCACAACTCCACCTCTGTTTAAAGCATTATAATTGGTCAAAATTTATAATTGCGTTTAGCAGGTTAAGCTAGTTATCAACTGCAAACTTTCTTTGACGTGTGATGATGGTCGCAAAATGATTGCTATTGGTCATAACTTCTACCAATTCTGCTTACATCAGGTAGTAATTCGCAACCGCGAGAGTATTTTACAACAAGTAGGTAGTTTTTGCATTGTAGATTGTGTCCTCACACTACATGCTCAGTTTTACTGTCAATTTACTTTTGCCTTGATGTGTAATGTAAGGGTTAACTGAGCGTAGTCAAAAAGAAAAGGAACACAAAGAAGCTTTCCTGTAAGGTACTACAATACTACAATGTTGCTGCAGTGTATAGACCACCTGAAACCTTACTACTGTGTTAAAATAGTGTTTTGCTATTTTTCGTTTTACATACCGTAGATATAAGCTAATGATTGGTGTCGGTGTGCATTGTATTATTACTACTACTACACCACATTACTGAAAAATGGCAATTCAAACTAATCATGTATCATCAACTGGGGATGAATGGAAAAGAAATGACTTCAAAGACGAACAGTACTGAAAAATTTGGCAAAAAAAAGGTAGGAGTGTGTTTGTATGGCTTGTGTTTAATTGTTAATTCAGAGCTCGTTGGCAAAGTTTACATTACTCAGTGATCTAGACACAACCACAAAATGCCATGCTTTGTTACATGGACTAAAAACTCGCGTAATAAAACACTAAATAACCTAACCTTTCTTTATAACCCTTTAACTTTTTTAATGACTTGTGCCTTTTTCACAGTTGCAATGGTTTTCATTTTACTTATGTGTTTGTACGGTGTTCAAAACGAAAAACAGCAAAAAGCTATTTTAACACAGTAGTAAGGTTTCAGGTGGTCTATACACTGCAGCAACATTGTAGTATTGTAGTACCTTACAGGAAAGCTTCTTTGTGTTCCTTTCCTTTTTGACAAGGCTCAGTTAACCCTTACATTACGCATCAAGGCAAAAACCTTACAGCAGTAAGGTTTCACATGGACTAAACACTGGAACAACACTGCAGTATCTGAACTTTACAGGAGCATAGTTGGACCGGTTCACTGAGTCAACCGGGTCAAGGTTTAGGCCGGGTCACTGGGACTTAGCACCAGACCCAGTGACCCAGAAATTCAGGTTAGACCCGGTGATCCAGATTTTCGGGTTAGATCTGGTGACCTAGCCTGACCTGTGAGCTGAAGTGATTCGGAGACTAACTGACCGCAACTAAGCCACAAATTAAAATAAAGACAAAAAAAAGACAAAAAAATAACACGTGTAGGACTGCTACACTAACCATAATTTTCTTTGGCCTAATTAGTGACAATCCGCTTGTTATTTCATAAAAAAAAATAGGGGCATCCATGGGGTACAGGTAGCGAAGTCTACGAGATGTAACTCCCTCGTCAGAACTATGGGACTAGGAGTGACAAACTTACAATATCCATAATTGGTTTTTTTTTTCTCTTCATTTCTGCTATTATATGTTCCTACATGCCTTGGAGATGATCTTTCGTTACATTTTACAAAATAAATTCTTCCTTCACAGAGAAAGAAGAAAAAAGACAAAATGGCACAGTTGTGTACTATGTTATCAAGATTGTTACAATTTCTTTCCTAGTTTCATTACAATGATCTGTAAAAAACTGCCACTGATAGCGGCTGGCTTCTTTCACAAATCCTTTTCTTATGCACACTAACAAAGAAAATTGTGTTCACAGACAACTAAACACAAGGCAAATGTAAAGAAAAAGGTCTGTAAATTATCTAATAATGTCCCTGTGGCGATCTTTCTGCTCCTATTTGTGAGAAAATTGGAAAAAATATCAACTGCTAGTAAATTTAAGTAGGCACACATGTCGTACTCAATATTTTTCCCTTGTTCAGAGTGGCAACCAAGGAGTTAAAAACGTGATTAGGTGAAGGGCGAAGATGAACTGGCTGTTGCGCTTGTGGAGTGGAAGTTGATTGAGATCCATATCTAGGTCCAGCGTCGTTCACTTTACTTTACAATCCCCTTTACCCACCATGTCGTTCACTTTACTTTATAATCCCCTTTACCCACCATGTCGTTCACTTTACTTTATAATCCCCTTTACCCACCATGTCGTTAACTTTACTTTATAATCCCCTTTACCCACCATGTCGTTCACTTTACTTTATAATCCCCTTTACCCACCATGTCGTTCACTTTACTTTATAATCCCCTTTACTCACCATGACTTTAACAATATCTTGCACCCAACTGCATCTACAATATACCACGCAGTTAGTGTACGAATTACTACATCGAAGTGACGGGCAATCCTTTCCGGTTCATCTCCAACATCACAAGACAAATTGACCAATTTGACACCACCAATGGTCTTCCAGTACATTTTATTGATTCTGGCCAAAAACTCAATTGTACACAAGCATCCATTCTGCACCAGAATCACCATTGAAGCGTCATTCATTCACAAAAACGAAACCAGTAATCTCCAATGGAGCGTACCACAACATCCTTCACGGATGTTAGTGTATAGTTTGATAGTCAGATACTTACAGTCAGCATTCAACTTTAACTCGGGGCATACAAAAACATACTGCAAAGTGCTGCAAAGGTAGTTCAGGTTAATACAGAGAGAAAAAATAATCTGCCATTCTATTAGCATTCTTTGTACGTGACTGCAAAACCTGTTGTCAATTTGTCACTCATGGTGTCACTCACCTTTCATCTATGTTAATATTTATCAACTAAGAAATCAGGTAAGCAGGAATACACACATCAACAATTTAAAAGAAAAGGATTTGCGAAATTTGCACGGAATGCAGGACTGCCAGCAAATATGTGCAATTTTATTTCTTATTTAGTTTTCATCCTAGAAAAGCGTGAACTAAACACTCAATCCGGGAAATCGTTCAGTATTTGATCCATGCAATGTCAATTGAATTTAAACTGCTGGTTGCCCTGCAGTCCGTTACAGTTTAGTGAGATAGACAAAAGAAAAAATATATATTTTTTTACCTATTCTGCTTCTTCTTCATCATCAGGCTCAGTCATCTACACAGAGAAAAGACACATTATAGGTTAGACTCTGTAAATACACTTTTAAGGTTAATGAAGCACACATAACGACTGGCGGTGTAAGAATACAAGACACACTGACATGAAAAAGAAAGAAAAAATAACTTCCCAGACTGAGACTCGACCCCAGGACATTCTGCTTAGTAGCCGGGCACACTAGTAGCGGAGCGAGGATTTTTGCTGAAATGATGATACGCTACTGGGATGAATTATCAAGCCCTGTTCACTCGTTTTGAATAAAGGACGTGGCAGTGACACAGGAAGCCACGAGTAGGACAACATAGGTAATTTCGCACTCTCTCATGAAAACTGGTACTGTATTGTGATGGTAAATCCTTGAAACCTTTTAACGTGTAAGGAGATCGTGTGTTAATAACGATTTTGGGCACTTATACCTTAAATTTAACGGGCCAGTGCTTTGCCTCTTGCAACGCCTAATGTCATCGTCGTCTTCAAGTTGATCACGTGACTGCACGCATTCATGGTCGTGACTGGTTAGCATCACTCAATGAAACCAAGAGCAAATACATTAAAAAAGATGCCAGCTAATGGGCAAAAACTATCAAATGTAACCTCGTCAAAACACAAAACCTTGCTTCTAAACTTCCTTTCAAGGCCTCAAGTTGGATATTCCTAATTAAGCGATTCTGGTTTTAAGTGGTTCTATTCAGTTATTAGGTTGCATGGCTATCGTCAGGTGACAAGTTTGAAAAATGGAATAATTGCTACCGGCCGAAGTTCAGCCGAAGTTCGACCATGGCGTGTCAACGATAAGTGTAGCAAGTGGCTTATCCCGTAGCTTAGTGAGTTATTAATCTAAGATGCTATCAGGACGGCTACAGGCTCCAGTCACGCTTAGAAGCTGTTCAACCTTTCTCAGTAATACTCAGAAGGTCACACACATGTATACAAGGAGGGACAGCAACTCCCTTCTTGACATGAGCCACACTAGAAATTCATAGAATGCCTTGAAGTAAACAATAAATCACAAAAAAAGTCAACAGCTCCCCCGTCAAGGCAGTAGACAGTCATCATTAAGAAGGGTAGGTTAGTCATCTCAAGATAAGAATCATCTTAATTACTTAAACCACCAATTGGCCCTAATCAGTTAATCCTTTGGAAGAAATAGACTCGGACTAGCAAGTACCGTAAACGATACAGCACGGTAAGCAATTTGACTTGCATACTAAACGTGTTTTATACTGCATGTGTCGTTCTCCGTTAAGCACAGTTACAATGAATAGCTAGTTGATTGATTTTCTAAAATTTAAAAAAGCCTCGAAAAAGTTCCGGGCCTTGCATGCGTAACCGATTTTGCAATGTCCAAAAACAATGAGCAACCAAGCTCTTAATTGAGGAACACGGTATGTATTTTTAATAAAAGGCTATGCAGACACACAGAAGAGTTTTGGACATCTTCGTTTGTAAATTGTATATAGGAATGGTGAACCACTGTGCCACATCTCCCCTCACAGTCACACATCTGTAGTCTACCTCCTTATGGTTTTGTGGCAAGGAACCCTGATTCATACTCGCAAAGGCAAACACGGAAAGAGAACACACGAGAATACTTTCACTGGGAATTCACATTCTGTAGCAGACGCCATACTTTACGTACCTCTCAAAACAGCGAAAACCAGTCCACAATTTCCACAAATTTTCGACAGCTTTGAAAAAAATTTTGTGAAAATTTCTCCTGCGGACTTCTTCAGGTGATTAAGAAATAAATATTTACTAGTTGCATCACGCTGCACTGTCCGATGCTGATTTGAATGAAGCGCGTGCAATGCATACATAGCCTCCAAGAAATAGAAGGCCCGCACCTAAGCGTCTTTCTTGCTACTCCACCGAGCTCACAGACTCTCTGCCAGATCTCCAACCAAATCCTGGATTGCTGGTGTCGATGGTCGTTGGAAGTTCATTAACTCTCTCCAATCTATTTCATGCCTAACTATGGCTAATGACTCTAGGTATCGTAAATGTTTATCACTAACAGAGGTGGAGCTAGAAAACTTGGGGATGTATGTGAAAAAAAGGAAAGACCTGGGGAATATGCCGCTGATTGCCCCTCAATTTAGTTTGACGAAATTGTTTGAAGAAGGATCCCTCAGCAAGGGTGAATTAGAAGGGTTGAGACCGAAACATTCACAAAACTTACCGAATGTATTTGCACAAATTAAGATGCACAATGAAGGAAGGCCATATAGGCTGATTACATCTATAAAAGGTGGATTTGCGCAAAAACTGGACAAGGTGGTGGCAGGTATTATGAAAACGTATGTAGCGAGCCCGAACAGACTGAAGTACACGGGAGAATTGCTGAAATAGAAGCCCTAGAAGGTCAAAAATTGGAAAGTGACGAAGTCTTAGTCTCGTTTGACGTGGTTAAATTATTTCCAAGCCTTTCCCATAGGCTAATTTTGGAAATGCTTAGAGTGTCTGCAGAGAAGAGGGAAATCAAGGAGGAGGTGTGTGAGAGAGATACGGCGCTGCTGAACGTAGTATTAGCATCCATTTATGTGGCGTTTGAAGGAAGAGACTTCAAGCTGGTGAAGGGGGACCCGATGGGGTACTACTCTTCCCCCATACTAGCTGAGCTGCTCCTCCAGCATCTTGACGAGTATATCCAGGACGGGAATTCCAATGTGAAGCTGTGGAAGAGATTGATGGACGATATTATTGCAGCCCTGAAGAAAGAAGAGGTGAGTAGGGTGTTAGAGCAGCTGAACGAGTGGAGGGAAAACCTGAAATTTACGTGTGAGGAGGAGGTTGAAAGGAGGATTCCGTTCCTGGACGTCCAGCTCCAGCGGGAGGGAGGAGGTACTGTAGGGTACAGGCCTTACAAAAAGCTTACGGCCACAACGAAAGGGATAACCTACGAGTCCAGACATCCGAGGAGCCAGCTGCGAGCCGTAGCTAGAAACCAGTTTGTCCGGGTGGTTAGGAATTCCATGACAGCCACCACGGAAAAGACCTTCCTTGAAGAAGCGAAAGGCAGATTTGTAAAGCTGGGATTTCATCCAAGACTGCTAAACAAGTTGAGGAAAGAAGCTCACACTGTGGAGAAGGTGGAGAGAGAAAGAAGGGAGAAAAAGGAAGAAGTAAGGGATGAAGGAAGCGGAAGAGAGGGAAACGAACCGAGGAGAATAGGAGTGACATACCTGGGAGAGCAGAGTGAAAACCTAGTGAGGTTGCTGAAAAAACAAGGTTTTAATTCCTTTTTTCAAAACCCTGATGGTATATATAAAAAAGAAAGGTAAAAACATACCTCAAGTGAACACTAGAACGGAAGTGACGAAAAATGAGGAAGAAGCCTTGAATAAAATCGTGAGTGTAAGAGAAGGAGTGTTCCTTGTGGTGGCTGGAACGGTGTAAGAAATAGAGTGAGACAACATATGGCAGACACGAGGAAAGAGGATGAAGAAAACAGCGTGGCAGCCCACCACATGGCCACTAGACACAGCATTGATTGGGAGAAGACTACTACACTGATTAAGTCAAACTCTGTTAGTGATAAACATTTACGATGCCTCAAGTCACTAGCCATAGTTAGGCATGAAATAGATGGGAGAGAGCTAATGAACCTCCAACCACCATCGGCACCAGCAATCCAGCATTTGGTGAGGAGAGATCTGGCAGAGAAGTTGCGAGCTCGGTGGAACAGCAAGAAAGAGACTTAGATGTGGGCCTTCTATTTTTTGGAGGCTACGCACGCACACGCTTCGTTCAAATCGGCGTCAGACAGTGCATCGTGATGTAACTAGTAAATGGTTATGTCTTAATCACCTGACGAAGACAGCAGCATAAATTTCGACAAAAAGCTGTCAAAAATTTGCGGAAATTGTGGACTGGTTTTCGATATTTCGAGAGGTGCGTAAAGTATGGTGTCTGCTATAGAATGTGAATCGATTGACTCTCAATGTAATCGCAGCTATTATGCTATATTTCGAATTCACTGGGAATGAAAAAAAAAACAGACCAGAAAGAGTATCATTATGGGTGACTGCCTTCTATGCACCATACTTCACATTAAATTGATTGATGACTTGCGTACATTATAAAATTCATATTAAATGGATTGAGGCTAGTATCTCTTACAAAACGCATAACCACTTCTTTTTGGAGACGTGCAGTGAGAAGCACAGTGAGAAGCACACAACAACAACAAAAAACTTTTCGTTGTAGTCTATCATCTGGCTGCCTACCTATCTGTATCCACAAAAAAATTTGAACACACTACCAGATACATTTTAAAATTTCCACATCAACTTTTGTGGGTTTCCATTCATAAATTAAGAAATTGGTTAAGGAGCTTGGGGGTTTTTGACCCTCTAAAGATGAAAAAAAGTACTCTCGATATAAGAAAAGCAAACTTTCCCTATTTTTAATGTGAAGTTTTGATCGTGTCTTTAAAAAAATAATGTGCCAGCCAATAATGGGGGAGGGGGGAGGGGCACATTAACAAACAAACAAAGAGTTTCAGGGCTTCTTCCTAAAAACAGACTACAGTGCGAAAAGCGCTTTTTTTTAACGTGCGGTTTTAAAAGTTTCCTAAATTTTTTTTAAGTTAAGTGGTGGTGCCAACATCGTCCCCTTTAAATAATTTCACTGTTTCAATGTGAAATCAAACTTCATAACTATTTACCAAAACGATTCGTGGACAGTGTCTGTCGTTCGTGCATGATGCCATTTTATAAATTTATTATCACACACCAGAAATTACTCCAGGACTATTGGATGGGCTGCATTCTCCTGGAATGGGAATGTTCTCATTGGCCCGTGTGATGGCGTTCAATTCCTTTGTTCATTCGTTTTAATTCGTTCGTTTCAGTTTGTTCGTTCTAAAGACGGTGGCAGCCATTAACAATGGCGTTACAATCAGTGCAAATAGAATGTGGGACAAAATCTCTACGGGACTGGGGTATCGTGGGAATTCTAAACCAGATTTATACGTACGTGAACCATTGAAAACATCGTCAAATGCACCTATTATAGACGAGACTCGTTTGTATTGCTTAACGAGATGAAAGATTAACAGATAGATCATTTTTTGTCTAAAATTAAAACAAGTGCCTTTGAAAGAGTTTTTTTTGTTAATGCAAATGTTGAAGAAGTTGCCGAACTGTTTAGCAGATATTTTAGGTTTAGACTGCACAAAACCGATAGTGACGAAGCAAGACCATCAAATCTTCTTGCCAGGTGAATGTGGCGCTGTGAATATGGGCTGACAGACAGCTCTTCCTAGCGAACACGAGTATAGTGACAGAGGAAATAAAAATTGGAACTGTCCAATGCTATTATCGATTAATTGGGAAAACGTTTTGACAGATATGCAGCAAATACAACAGGCAAGGCAACTGTGAACGATCTGACTAATTGTTTACGGTATCTTTTATATCGGTCCTTATTCGACTTTAGCTGTGTTGACGTGCGTGCCCCATTCCTAAATCGTTTAAAACAGTTTCTAAATTTTAATGACCCTGCCAATCACAAACAAAAGTAGAATTTTTAATGGCCCTGCTAAATACAACCACACACTTTATCTGTCGGGTAAAACTTCGCAACCCGTTCGTGTTGCCATACAAAATTTAACAGAAATCGTTTGCAAATGTGGAGCCTACCTGAAAGCATATCAAGCTTCTGTGGGAAGCCCCTCTTGCTATCGGCACTTGTCATCTAACCTAATTTGCATACAATTTAACTATATAGTTTATGCAAATTTACGCCACATGACCCCACTCCCTACTCACTCTATCGCCCTACTTCCTACCACTGTCTTTTGCAGATGAGCCACAGGAGCGCCAGGGAAGGCAGGTGCGGAGTGAATGTAACACAGTTTCGTCAGATTCTACTCCGAGAATTTTGATTCTCCTGCGAGAACTAGTTCTCTGATAGAATCATCATTTCTCATTTGCAGACTCCGACTCAATGTATTACCTGTTTGTTACAAATGGGAACAGATTCAAAAATGTGCCGTCGGCCAGCCTCCTTCTTGTTAACCATGGTGACCTGCGACCAGTGACGTAACTACAATGCTGCAGCACCTGCAGTCACAGAGGGGCGCAGATGAAATGGAGAAAAAGTTCTACTATAAAACAAAACGATTATGAAACAGTGTATTTAATATTTACATTAACTGCATCCAAAATATATTAATAATTTGAAGTATGTGTTCTAAATTTGAATAACCTATAATAGTCATCAGTTAAACTAAATCTTTCAGCTAGCCTTTACGAATGTATGGAGTGGTGCGCTGCCAGAATCATAACTTGTTTAAAAAGTATACGGAAACTACGTGTTTTAGCCAGATATTGTGGTTGACGTCGCACCATACGGATATGCTCGTTTCAATGAACTTTAAGAACGTATCACATGATTTCATGATTTGGCCTTGACTGATCTAAACAACTGATCTAAACGACTGAATTTGTCGACAGATCAACTGGCAACAAGGTAACATGAAATTAGCAAAGTATTAACGTGAATCTAGCAAGAAACTAACACGAAACTAGCTAATTATTAACATGAAACTGGAAAGAAACTTACACGAAACTAGCATGAAACTAACAAAGTTTAGCATAAAACTAGCAAGAAACTAACACGCAACTAGCAAACTATTAACGCAAAACTAGCAAGTAACTATTAAGAAGCTAACAAGCAACTAAAAAGAAACTAACACTAAACAAGCAAGAAACTAACATGAACTAGATAGAAACTGACATGAACTGCAAAAACCAGCAATAAACTATCATGAAACAAACACGAAATTATCAAAATACTAACACGAAATCATCAAGTAGGAAAAAAGGAAGGGTATGGCAGACATAAACAAAAAGATCATTTGCGCCCATTCCTAAACAAAATCTGGCTTTGATAAGGTCCAACAACTTTCTGACAGATAAACTGGCAAAAACTAACGCGAAACTAGCAAGTCACAGACACGAAAGTAGCAAGAAACTGATAGGAAACTTACTAGGAATTAACACGTAACTAGCAAGAAACTAACCACACTCTCCATCTGAAAGGCAACTCAACAAGTTACCACACAACAGAATTAAAGAGAACTGTAAAAAATCCATAAAATCACCTTAAGAAGGACTGTAATTCCCTATGGGGCAATGTGCAAGGACTATAATACACACAATTAAAGATAACACAATACAAAATTACACAGGGGGATACAATAAATACTTAAAATGACACTGCAAGGTAGCACAACAGACCCAAAAGGCAGTAAAATAAGATACCTTAACAAAGGGATACACACCGGTTTACGACACGCGTGCAGACAGTAAAAGAAAAAGGGAGTAATCTACAAAAAAAAAAGAACTAACAGTGGAATGTTGTAAATGGCAACATAGACGTACAGTACATCGAATAGACTAATTAGTAACATTCAACCCAAAAAACGAGAAAAAAAACTTAATATCACAAGGAGAAAAAGGCAAAATATCCACTCCAAAAGCAAGGATCCTTCTCAGAGTGACGAGGTGAAGGGCCCGAGCTTTATGCTAATAGCAAATCTATGTTAGCAAATCTATGTTTCAGTAAAAAAAGCTGATAAAAAAAAACGTAGACTAGGTGAATTGTATTGAGGGTTAAAGGTACTTTCCTCTAAAGGCCATTTTTCAAGTACGGTCTCAACGTTCTATATACTTACTGTTAATCAATCCCTTGCTAAAAATCCGTTTTAAAATGTGGCGTCTAGAAGATTTTCTGCGAATCTGTGGCATCCTGCGATTATATGATCCTATACGTGATTACAATAACCATGACGTTTCATCTGTGTGTGTGCTTGTACTAATTTTTAATCGTTTGCAAATAATTACCATGAGAGCAAAAATCTAAAAAACTAATGCGGTAAAAATTAAAATGTTTATGCCAATAGCTCGCCGAAGAAAAGTTATACGAAACTAGCCTAAAAAAATAATAAAGTATGATGTTAAAATACGAAATTCTTTCTGGTTTGCGACGACACAATTTTTGCGTTCATGCTGTTCATGCTGCTACGCCCAAAGCCAACTGAGATAGCAGGTGCATTCCTCGCTGCGAAGAACGCAGCTACTATCTTAGTTGGCCTTGTATAACTAGGCCGAGTCTCACGAGACGGTGCGATGGTAACATGTGCGGATGGCGACCTGCACGTGGCTGTAATAAGGCAGGCGGAATGTACCTTTCAGGGGTGGAAAATTCCAGCGTAGGGCAAACAAAAGTGAAACGTAAACGAGACTTGCTGTGGTCGTGTTACGTTCAAATAGACTGGAACCAATGTCACCGAAAAATACTAGCGTGCTTCGTGACAGAAAAATAGTAGAAAAACTGGACATGTCTCCTCAATTATCAAAATGAGTTGCAGTCGGATTTTTATACTCGATTCAAACATAGAGAGCTTGGAAGTTGCTTCTTAGGTGACTTGTTTACAGGGACAGCTGGATCGAAAATGACAGAATTTCGTGCTACTGTAATGGGTTCCCAAATATGTGTCGAACGGTTAACGACCAACATAAATTACGCGAGTGTTACTAAAATTGCCCAACTGTATGTCCATCTAGGGTAATTTGGTAGCCGTTTCTCAGGCTCCCTCTCCGGAATCAAACCCTGATTCCCCGTTATCCGTATAATTGATAGGAGCACTTTAAAATCGAAAATGAGCATATTCATTCGCCGCTACGCCTTTATGACAACACCTTTCCATGGGCGTAGGACAGTCCCTATTTAAGATGCACAATGTTTATTAGCATTGCTGGAAAGAATACATCACAACCTATCAGAAGAGCCTAAGTATGTCCATCTCGAGTAATTAGAGGTAAAAGCTAAGGTGCATAATCAGGAATGCTATACACTATAATACTAAATACGTCACTTTGATGATTCCGCAAGGTATAGGTACGTTCCAAAGCTTAGTTTGGATCGGTTTGAACATATCGAATGCTAACAATATGGCTACTAATTTGACAACAAGCGTACGACGTGATAGGAGAAATTGCAAGTTGACAACCAGGAAATATAACTTTTACTTCCAAAAGACATCCAAACAAGTTTTAAGCCTTCGAGGGGATTTCATGACTTATTTTAAAATGGTACTATCACCGATTGAAAATCGTACGAAAATACCGTGGCTCATCTAGTGGCCGTGATATTGTTAATCTTTAGAGCTCGCTCCCAATTGCTAGAGGACGTACCAAATTTTCACCCAATAATAAGTGAAGTCGTGGCTTGTTTGTTTCGTTAAAAGAAATATCGTTGTGCATTCCTTCGCTTGATGTAAGCAAGTGCTAGATAGGACTGGATGGCGCTAGGTGTTGCCAGACTTTCAATCGGTGATAATGCCACTTCAAAAGGACATACCTTCTCATTATATTCGAACTTCCTGCGCGAAATAGCTTTTGCAACATTTACATATGATTAGAGTGAATGGAGCAAAATTGTTTATCACGTGGGGGACACTAGGAAAGTGAATGCCTTTGCAACATTTACACCCGTTTGAGGTAATGTTGCAAAACTGAGTCGCACAGGAAAGCCAACCGAGAGGAATGTACCTTTAATGTTAAGATAAACGTCGGACACCAGGTGGAGATCGCTATGCCTCAATTTTAATTTGAAAATCCAAAATTAATACACTGACCTAAAATAAAGGTAAACTAGAAATAGAAACTCAAGCTAAACTTCGGCAGATTAAAGTACTTCCCCCCCCCTCCAGTTAAAGGTGATATCCATCACACTGCGAGAAAGACAGATTCGTATCGGTTTTTCTTGGCCTTTTTAATTCGACGTGTCACACGTCGAATTAATGTGGTTGTGGCCAAAAAACGGGGGTAGCCGATTTACGTCAGAGACATCTCCTCAAAAACCAGACACATTTGTTCAATTCTGATCCGACGAAATTCAAATATGCGGGTGGGTTACTTGCAGTGCGCCAGTACACAAGGTATTATGCTCTAGTTAATTTAGTTAGGGCGGTTTTAGTTCGCTAACCTCTAAAAAGGTCTCTGAGCGAAAAACCGTCGTCAAATAGTACACGATCAGTGGCCGACTTCAGCGCTTCCTTAGCGTAAAGGTGTGCGCTCAATGCTGATCATACGAAAAATTGCAGCGTGTAACTGCGCATTTCGGTAAGTCAACTCTTCAACATTTCGGTCGGTTAGAGGCTATCGTGTACGTCGAGATGGCTCTTCTCTTATGGCGAAGAACAACACAAAGTGAGTCATTACTAACCTTTGCGGTGATTTGGATGGCACACCGAATTTCTATGATTGAATCTGAATGGTACAAAGAATGCGATGCTCGTATAAGACTTTTGCTGTTAATTACTGCGCCATCCTCACTGCTTTTCGGGTGCGATATATTACAGTATTTTATTATGCGTATTTGTGGTGTTGTTTCCTATTGAACCAGTGAGCAAAGCGAATGATGTCCTGTTTTCACAGTGGTGGACTGGCTAGAGGGAGGGACTAATGGCCTCTGACTTTCAGATTTTTTTTTAATCCGTAACAGGAAGACTCACTAAAGTTTTATTGGGTCGATATTAGTTTTAACCACAGATTTAAAATTACAAACAATAATATTAAAGATAATTATAAAACGCTAGTAAAACAAGTACTTTGCATTGAGTAGCCTAACAAAAATTGGACACATGAAATTGCAGTGTTATATTCAATGTGGACTTATCAAAATTTTCGTGTGAATATTTTAACTTTTGTTAATAAACCTAAAAAGTGTATATAAATTTAAAGTATTCATCCTCGCGTACCCCCAGCGCAATATGATTTCTCCTACTCCCCCCCCCCCCAAATTACCTGCTGAATTTATGAAATATAGTATTCGAAGATTTTAAAAATGTAAAAGTCTGATGAACAAGAACAACGGGTATGGGAAACTGTAAAAAGATATTTTTTATTCCACCATACGATACGTCGAATTACTAATGCATTGTTAGTGCATCTTGTTTAACCTGCGTTGTCGTTCGAAAATACCAAATTTATTTTTTGTCACACCTTTAAGATATTGCAATATTTTAGAACTACCAAAAAAGCACATCCGGTTGATGCAGGTTACCTACAGAAAAAAAAATGCAATGTTTTCCATAAAAGTTGTGGCTTGTAGGCTGGGGTAACACCAAGAAATAAATTCCAAGAAGAGTTCAACAAGAAGTCCTAAATCTTCAGCCATAAGAACGGGTTGGAAATAACAGTACTTGGATTTGGGTGTTTCCGACGAGATTAGGAAGATTTGTCACCAAAGTGTTATCGTTGTGATTTACCAGGTTTCAAAGTATTCAAATAATTTTTAATGAGTGAAATAAGTGAGTTAGTATTGTGTTACGTCTCTGTCTCGCCTTACTAGAATGGAGCGAAGCTAACAGAAACCTTCCGCTAGAGCTCTTTATTTAAAGGTATTTAAAGGTATTTAAAGGTAAATAAAGAACTCTAGCGGAAGGTTCATACTAACTCACTTATTAGTATGAAGTTTGTGTATATAGATATTTCCTATCTAATTAATGGAGCGAATTCAACAGACACCTGCCTGGTCAGTTCTTTGGTTAAAAGGGAATGGGAATTGCTAACAAATGATATGCCCTTTGGCAGAAGTTTGTGAATATGGGCTATCTAGAGGTTTTTTAATGTTTTTTTGTAATTCTTTCTATCTTTGAAATTTTATTTATTTTTTTTTCTCTTATTTATCAGTTTTGAAAGGCCTTGAAATGTTAGCTTATGCGTATCCATGATTAATTCCAAAATCATCAGTTAGATGATGTCATGTTATTTTCATGCAATCTGGAAAAAAGAAGGAAGTCTTGAAAGGAAAAGGAAAAGTCGTTGAAATCCTTCGCTCATTTCAGGGCCAAAAAAATGTTCAGAAAGGGTAAAAATACATACTGTTGCTTCTGAATTAGCATGGTAGTCTTTCACAATAAGATGAACGTTGCTAGGATCATTTTCCACTTTAGATTAGCTTATACTACTTATAAAGATGCTGCTACTGATGTCTTCTTCATATACAGTTAAATCCATATACTTTATAAGTTTGGTGAATTTTCGTGAATCAAATGTCTCCGTTTATTGAATTGGAGAAGAGGAAGGGACGGGGGCAGGGCAAGATCTTCCCTTGTTCTTCCCGGGAATTCACTTTACACCCATCTTTTCAAAAGAACGCAGGTAGTCTCACAGTGCACAGTTCAAAATGCCCGTCTTGTTCCTAATCGTAAACAGGTTTTCCTTATTATTGGTCAAGTGATTCTGGAGTTACAGTGGCCTTAAACTCTTAACTCGTATATAGTCCATCTTGAAGGAAAACCCATTTGGCAAAAGTGCTTTATCGTGCTTCATTTCAACATTGTATCCAAAAGCCTCCAGATGCTCCACCATCTGTCCCCAAGACGGACAGAAAAAAAATAATGTTTATCACAGAAATTCAAAGTCACTGAGTGGGCGCCTAGTGACCACTGGTGCCGTAAGAAGCGAGTTTTCTTTTTAGCAACAGTGGAAGTGTCAACAGTGCAGTAAGCCAATACAACAGTGCCAAATAACTGGTTAGGGTCTCATACTGAAGTGTGTTAAGAAACTGGAGCTACAGTGTCCGTAAAGTCATAACTCTTATATTGTCTGTCTTGAAGGAAAACCTACTTCGCAAAAGTGTTTTATCGTGCTTCATTTCAACATTGCATTCTGCACAATCCCCCAGGTTCTTCACCATCGCAGCTATTCTACTATATTTTATTTCAGTCGAGCACTAACTGACAATTTTTCCTTACATTGGAGGGTTGTCACTCACCCATTGTACTACTTTAGTTCTACGCTTTGTACTTTGGTACAACAAAGTATGGTGAATAAAGACTATTTTGAATAAACTGCACTGGAAACATGAAGCAATACTCTCAGCTTCTCTTCCAATATGTCCTTGTGTCAATGTATGATATGTAACAAAAGATACACCGTACATACTTTCACATTCTATGCCCATGTATGTCTTTATAAGCTCCTGTTATGTATGGATACCTCTCACGTGATATGTGAGGAGGTTTTTCTATAAATTAGCAATTTATTACCTCCAAGTACTGCAAAGTGTTTTTACTTTTTTTCTTCAGCGAATATTATAAGCCAACTTCTGGGAGTGAATGGATGCTTGATATAACTCGAATCATTATCGTAAAAACTTAAAGCTGCTAAAAGTTAATTACGCGGTTCTCAGGAACGCACGCATGGGTTTTTTTCTTAGCACATGAAATGTTTAAGCGACAGTAAAAATTTTTTTTTTCCTATCATGCATCAACGCTTTCACCAAACACTTCCTGGTGCCGATGACTTCGTTAGTCCAAGTTCCATTTAAATGATGGCTTCGAAATGAATCTAAGGGCTTTTCATAGGCGTGTCACAATTCAAAAATTGGATCTAAAGAAAATAATTTTACCGATGGTGCAACATGACTTAAATTTGTATTAAAACGTTGATTTTATATTCCTCAACAAAAAGTTAGCTGATAAAAAATAAAACCCATCGCTCACCTCTAAAAAATCGTCAATAAAAAGTACAAACTAAAACAAATTTTTTTTTTTTGATACCACTTCTGAGAACCGTTTAATTAAATTTTAGCGGCCGAAAAGCTAGTGATAGAGACCATTCTGGAATTAAAAGTTAACTGCAAACTCCGACTACGCAATATATCCCAATATGTCGATCAGAGAGAGATTGGCCAGCCAGAAAAAAAATTCCCATGAAAAAAGCATGTGTGAGGGAGAATTGGAAGACGCTTGCATGACAGTACATAACATCTAGAAGCATGCTAGCACTTTGCCCATCAAGTTAATTATAGATGGTTAGTGCATATTATTTTATTGGCGTTCAGTGGCATCGTATTGTTGGCGCCAACTGTTGTATTAAATCAAACATATATCACATTATCTGAGAGAAGGCTGGCGACTCCCATCGATTTTAGGTGTTGAACACTACATGCTGATGACGAGCCAAAATATCAGAAAGTTGGGGAAATCGTGCATATCTTCGGCGTTCAACTGAATTATAATAGATTAAAATGTGTATAACACTGCAGTTAATTGTTATAAATAGTTATATACTAAATACTGTTCTTGTCGTAATGCTGATAATTAATATTTTGATTTCTTTGTAAATATGACTCATAAAGTTGTTAAAACTTCGAGTTAATAACAAGCAATACAATAATAAATGAATAACATCAGTAATAACATTTTAGTAGTTGCTGAACATGTTAAAGAAACGGAAATTTGCTGTTGGTTGAATTGTTGCTTCCTTTAAAGTGGCACTACCACCGATTGAAAACCGAAAGAAAATACTGTGGCGCCATCTAGCGACAGTAATATTGTTAATATTTACAGACGGTTCCCAGGTGCACGAGGACGTTATCAAATTTTCACTCAAGAATTGAGAAGGTCGTGGCTTGTTTGTTTCGTTGAAAGAAATACCGTTGTGCATTCCTTCTCTTGATGTAAGGAAGTACTAGATAGCACTAGATGTTGCCAGACTCTGCAGACTTTCAATCGGTGAGAGCAATATGGGGCCACTTTAATACTGAACATTATTGTTCCTTGCGCTTTCAGTAACTCTTGCTTTGGCAGAACGATAGTTTTCGAAAGTAAAAATCATAAAGAATTACCTCAGGAGTACTATGTCGCAAGAGCGGTTCAAGGAACCGGCAATATTAAGCGTACAGTGCCACAAGCTAGGCAAATAAATTTAGACGGAGTAGTGAAGATATTTGCAGAAATCTAGACACACGCTAGTGTGTCGCGCCAAGTTAGGCAACAAACATCACAACAAACATCACATGAATTCAATTGTCGAGGTTGTAAACCATTGTAGCGCGACGCCATTGCGTCAGTGTGAAGCTACAGGTCGGTTTGCCTAGAGCCTTTACAGCGTTTATGTATTAGTGTAGTAGTGATGTAGGTGTTTTAGTAACAGTGTGTGTAGTTGTACTGGGGCTGGAAGTCAATGTTGGCTAGAGCTCCGTAATAAATCAATCAATCAATCAATCGCGTCAGTGTCTTATATCATGAAGCATAATTGGGAACATTTTAGGTACTTGGGGAAAAATAATAATACGGTACAAAAGCTTAAATTGTGTGGAAATCAAGAGCAATGACCCACCTGACAAAAATTAACTCGTGTAGGAAAGTCAGCTAAGCTGCTTTCAATGCAAAATCTGCCCCTTAATAACGTTGAAAAAGTGTTACTGCCTAGCTCCACTCATCCCCATGTTAAATCCCATAGGGTGATTATTCATCGATTCCGAGATAACGGGAAGGCTTCCAGCTATGAAATTGGACGAATGGGTGCACTACAATACAAACTGCGTACCTTTTATGGTTTGGAGCCTGGTGGTGTAATAGGGTTGGCGTGGGAGGGCGCGTAATTACGAAAATATTGTTATAACCATTGCTAGTATTGTCGGCATCGTCTCTCATTGGACGGCCAATGTTCCGACAATGAGAACGTGTATACTGACGTACGTGCCTAGGCACACACTAGTGTATCACAATAAATCTAAACAACGTTGCAAAGAAATTGTATTCACGTGTATGCAACAAATTACAACAAAATTAAAACCAAACCAAAAGCCAATAAAGAGGTGACTAAGTTGAGAATGGTTCGGCCTATAGGCAAAAGGTTGTAGCAATTTGTTGAAAACCAATTTTTTGTTGACATGGCACTTTATTACTTATCTGCACGGTAGTGGAGTTGAGTCAATACACAATTTAAAAAAAGGGGTCGCCAAGTTCCGAATGGTTCGGCCCTTCAAAGGAGTTATATCAACACACCAAAACATTCGCCAACTTAATCGCACCGAATAATACTTTGGACGTTAAATGAAAACTTGAACATTGCTACCGAAAGTAGCAATGTTCTAGTTTTCATTTAACCTTCGAATTATTAAGCGGTGCGATTAACTTGGCGAATGTTTTGGTGTGTTGATATCACTCCTTTGAAGGACCAAACCATTCGGAACTTGGCGGCCCCTTTTACCAGTTTTGGTTTTTGATATGATATCATAAAAGTTTGACGAAAAGAATTGTAAACACAACTACAAGTTGTAATGCAAGTTGTACATGTGTAAGTAAAAATTAAATAAAAAAATTAAAATATTAAAATGCACGTGTTTAATTTATCATAAGTTTGTTTATGGGGTCCTGGGTGAGGGGGGCACACACTGGAAATTTGCAGGGGGGGCGCAACATGAAGTAGTTACGCCAGTGCCTGCGACATGCCCTCGTTGCAGGTGCCCGTCGTTACAGGTGCCCGACATGCCCACTACCAGGCGAAGCCTGAAGATGATGCCCTTTCCGCGACCGGCGTTCAACACAACATGATCTCCCAGCCACTCAGCCAGGTCGATGATGGACCAGTACGGGACTGGGTGTCCTGCCTCCCGTGCTTAGCACGACCAAGCCATCAGGCTGAAGTTAACAGCCTCTCTTCCCTGGCGCCCGCGCTTCCATTCATTACCAAATCCAAGGAAGTCTTTCCTTCACCATTCCGACCATGGCGCCCGTGAAACAAGAGGCCACCTTCCTTCACCATTCCGACCATGGCGCCCGCGAAACAAGAGG